>BMAU01003396.1:0-163545 GCA_019973935.1 Trichonephila clavipes | reverse complement strand
AGCAGTTCTTGTTCTTCTTATGACATCATGAGATATGAGCCAAACACCTGTCATTCTATTAACTAGTATTTCATGCAGTACATTTATACCTAACCTAATAAACTTTCGTTTGACATGCAATTGTTCTTATCTGTTTCTTATGGTTATACAACCGTCTCTCTATTTTCAAAGAGCACATAAATTTTTTTCGTAAAATATATCTCATATGCTATTTTTTTTTATCAGAGCCAAAATTGAAAATATATTTGTGAAGTATACTTTCCATTATATATACTGAATTTTTTCATAATTACTGAACGATCACATAATATGGCATACATCGTGATTTGAAAAAAGATAATTAATTCCTAAATATTTTATAAACATAATAGATAATCATACTCCTCTAAAATAACTCCACCATGAAATTTACATTTTTTTGTATTATAAGCAATATTTAAAATATATTGTAACCTGTTATATCAATATTCAAATACATGAAAGACCCCAGCAATGAACAGGTAAGCTTTTTCGAAAGTACATCAGGATTTATTCACGAAATCTCTTGTAACTATAGTAGATTTTATTCTAATTGAAATAAATAATGCATACGTATAAAGCTACAAAAGCACAGATTCAAAAATCGCTCAAATATTGAACAGGGTAACTGAAATCCGTAACCACAACGTCGCAAATGACAAGTGGAAAACACAGTCGCTATCAAATGTTAGACTCCCTCGACGCTGCTTCACCGCATTGTTCTTATATAAGTTGGGAAGAACCTTCTAAAGTGCTTCCGTCAAACAATCATTCTAGAACTGGGGTCTTCAAACTGTGTTCCACGAATTTCTGGGTTCTACGAGTTACAATAAAAAAAAACCAAGATGAAATAAATATGTATGCGAAATCGATTCACGTTCTTTATGAAATTTGTATATTTACAAGTATCTAAAGCTCATCCTATTCAATAGAACTGAAAATTGTATTTATATATAATAATTTTATTTTGCGACACTTTTAAACTTTTATTACAATACATTAAAAGAAGATTAAAACGTGTTTTGTTTTTTTATATATATTTCCTACCAGCTTGTGAATATTCTATCGTTTATTATCTCGGGTTCCACGAGATAATTTTATTTTCAGTAGTTAGAGAGCACAATGTCTCGTAAAACTAAAAGGTTTTCTAACGGAAAATGCACCTTTTTACATTTGTGCAAAACAACACCAATAATGAAGGAAAGAGAACAACATATGACAGAGTTGATGTTAAAATCCAAATTTAAGCAATAAAACCTTTTAAATTTAAGGTTGCAAATTCATACAAAATACACGGGATTTCTCACGCAGTTATAAACATTTTAATGCCATTCAAAAAACTGTGCTTAAGTGCAATACATTTCTCACACACACTCACACATCGAAAGCGGCTACAAAACAAAGTTGTTGTTTTGTAGTCCAATGAAATTCCGCCAAAAATGGTCAGTCAATTCCGAGAAAGAAGCCTTCGAAATTCATACTTACATTTACATACTTATATTTATTTAACTTTTTTATTATTATTTAATTTATTTCCACTTTTTATTTATAAGTAAAGAGTGTTTTTTTTAGGTATAGAAGTTTAAGTTGGCATTACTTTCCAAGATGGCGACCGATTTAACAGCTGTCAAGTGATTTATTCTCAGTTTGGTTTGGCAATTCATCAAAACAATCATCAAGCAAGGCGTAGATTCGTCGAATGGGCCCAAAACGAGATTGCCGTTGTTCTCGATTTTCATAAGCGAATTTTGTTTAGCGATGAAGCGCACTTCTGGTTGAATGGCTACGTCAACAAACAAAACTGCCGCATTTGGAGTGAAGCTAATCCACAAGTGCATGTCGAAACACCGTTACATCCAGAAAAACTGACTGTTTGGTGCGCTTTATGGGCTGGTGGAATCTTTCTTCAAAAACGATGAAGGCCACAACGTTACAGTCAATGGTGATCGGTATAGAGCCATGATTACTAACTTTTTCATTCCTGAATTGAACAATCATGATGTCCAGGAGCTGTGGTTCCAACAAGACGGCGCAACATGTTACACAGCTCATGTCGCAATCGATTTATTGAAAGACACGTTTGGTGACCGCCTAATTTCACGTTTTGGACCTGTGAATTGGCCTCCAAGATCTTGTGATTTAACACCGCTAGATTATTTTCTGCGGGGCTATGTAAAGTCATTGGTCTATGCGGATAAGCCGCAAACGCTTGACCATTTGGAAGACAACATTCGCCGTGTTATTGCCGATATACGGCCACAAATGTTGGAAAAAGTCATCGAAAATTGGACGTCCAGATTGGACTACATCCAAGCCAGCCGTGGCAGTCCTATGCCAGAAATCATATGTAACATGTAATGCCACAAGATTATCTTTCGAATAAAAAAAATCCATGTCAATCGAATAATACATCGTTGTTTTATTGCAATTTAAAGTTCTATACCTCTAAAAAAGACCCTTTATTATTATTATTATTATAACTATTAGTCTTTTTGTGCATACAAAAAGTAAAATAGTTTTCTATAATTATACATAATATCATTTTAAAATCAATGAATCTTTTTAAAAATAAAATTATTTGATTCTGAAAATAAATAATAAAATAAATTGGAGAGAAAAAAAATAAAAACAGGAAGTTATAGCCGCTCGCTCGAATCAAACCCTGGTCCATTGCATAATACTCCGATCGATACGCTGGTGATCATGCCACGGCGCCGTTGTATCAGGGTGAAAAAAACTTGTATATAAACTAAGTATAAATTTCGAACGCTATTTTTTCTCGGGATTGACTGGCCATTTGGCGGAATTACATTGGGTTTTGAACACTCTAAAGCAGTACTACTGTTACGCAAAATCTCGTTCCCAAATGAATTTCCTTTGTCGTTCCCTCTCCTTGTTAGTATTCGTAAAAATAAAAATGAAAGAGAAAATGAAAGCAATATTGCAGTGTTTCAACACGTAACTACATAAAATGCTATATTATAATCAATTAGCTTTTTCCAAATGGGAGAGAACAAAATATATTTTGGAATTTTTTTTTTGAATCAAAGGGATAATCTAACTTTTTAATATCTTCCTGCGACTGTATTGTATAGAAGATATATCTTCAATTATGTTAAATAAATGTTTAATAAATATGTTTAATAAATATATCAATGCCTTGTATTTTCGTTTAGCTTGCTGCAGTGCTTCTCAAACTTTCAATATTTGAGACCCAATATTCAATGATAATTTTCAACGCACCCCCATCCATACGATAATAATGTATTGAATTTAATAATATTATACTTTGGCGTTAAAACTTCAATTTAACTTTAACCTCTTAGTTGCCGGCGTTTATATAAACATCTTGCTCAGACAAAGCGTTAATTGCCCCGGACGTATATATATACGTTTTTCCGAAGTACAATCTGTTCGTGCACTGCTATCCATAAAATTATTCCAAAGACTTTGGAATGCAACAAAAGGACTTTGACAGTGTTTGCGAAGGATTTATTATTTCAGAGGCTTATTTTGTTTATTAATTAATTATCTTCCTCCCCCCCTTTTCAATACATCACATGCTCACGCCTACGTGGAAAACGGTGCCAATGGGGAGAGAAGAGCGTAATTTTATTTTGTAGTTAAGGGATCATTAATAAACCATATAAATTATGAAGATAATGGTTAATTTTTGTATAGGACAAGCCCATGGGGTTATTGGTAATTATTAAACTTGTTTTTAACTTAGCATTGTCAAATTAACTTTCAAATTCATTGTGCAGTACCGATACATTTATAAGTGTATCATATCAGTGTAAAAGTGTATTTTTTTATGAAGTCTGAGTGATATTTTGTTTGTTTATTTTCAGTAAATTAATATATTTTTTTTATAAATAATCTTTTGTTCTCGACTTTTTAATATCCTCGAGCCCCCTCGTAGAGTTATTGCCCCCCCCCTCCAGTTTGAGAAACGCTGGCTTACTCATTTATCAACTATAATAAGCACATTAGAAATTTCATATTTTAAATGTCGCCGTTTTATCGTATTCCCAGAGCAAGAGGAAAAAATTGTGATAATTCTTCACTTTATAATGTGAGGTTTTTTTTATCGCATAAAACTCAAAATAATCGTTGTCGTAGGACAACATGTCTCACAAATATGCGTTAAAAACAAAATAAGTTATTTATTGTTATAAGAAAAGTACTCATCTTATGTCCTGGATGAATGTGATAAATCTAACTTTACTGAGAGAGACATTTGTCATCGTGTTTTACGACTTTTGGAAACATCGATTTCTGGCACCTACGAGAAAAGAATTCTCTGCAGCTGAAAATGAAGCTTAAAGAGTATCTTGACCTATATTTCAGAACTCAGAAAGTAGCATTATGTGTGAAAATTCATTTTGTTATGGTCTGGAAGCTACATAAATTGATGCTATCTAATTAATATTTAACAGTTTTAAATAGTTTCTCGAAAATTCTGATTTGTCCTATGTGCTTGTGTAATAATATCTGTGTAGAATTATACAGTAGAAACTGTTTTATGAATATCAATGGCTTTGGTGCCACTGTAATGTTTTCTATGTATTTACCAGTGCCGTATAAGAGAATGTTAGCCCCCCCCCATCCTAAAAGTCAGGTTTTGTTTGCCTTTAATATTTTATAAATTGGGTAAATACGTATTTAGCGTTATTCAAGCCTTGTGCCCCTAGAGTCCTCCCCCCACCGTGATGGGGGCGGGGGGTGTACGTTACGCCATTGAAATGTAGATACTTGAAGACCCTCTGTCCATTTGTTATAAACAGTATCCCGACAATACCTGTTCAGTTGCTTTCTTTCAACGGTCCAGCAGCTCCCGCTTGATTAAAGACAAAATTTTCAATGACAATGACATTGTCAAAATTCGATAGATTATGAAGACGGACAAGAAGAACCGAATTCTTTGAAAGTGGATAAAATATGCAGGGATCTAGCTTTCCAACAAATTGGAAAAGCATTCTCTTAAAATAGATACCAATTAATAAAGCAGTATAAAATTCCAAAAAGAACTTCAATCATGTACACAGTGGTACTAGCAATTGAGAATACACTTTACTTTTACTTGATAAACTCAACTTTCAATCGAAATAACACATTAACTAGAAGTGCAAACGTGTTTTCATTTTCACACGTAACAAAAGTGTTAATTTACAGTAAAAATAACGAAAATCGACAAAAAAATATCTAAAATTAAAAATTTCACAAGTATTTGAAATAAACAAAGGCAGATCTTTACCTCAAAAAATTGAGGATACACCAATGAAATGTTTGTTTAACTACCACTAGCTTTTTTTTTTCTGCTTGCTACTATAATAGCGTAAGTTTGGCCAATTTTATCTTAAACTTTTTCGACTGCTACTTTTGTCTTTTGAAGTTGATTATGTGAATTTAAAGTCGCAATTTTAAATGGAAAATGGGTTCTCAAAGAAAGACCAGTATTGATGCAAGGAAATTTATATTAAGGTTATTTAAGAAAGGAAAATTTTATCGTGAAATAGCTAAACTTGTCGGTAGAAGCCACTCGTGTGTCCAGAAAATCATTGGAAGATTTAAAAGTGATGGATTAATTGAAAATAAAAGTGGAAGAGGAAGTAAAAGTATTCTGAGTGATGTAGCCAAAAGGAAAGTTTTGAAAGATATCAAGATTGATCCTAAACTAAGTGCAGTCAAACTAGCTGCAGAAACTTCTCGAATAATGGGCAGAAGTGTAAGTGCTGAAACTGTGAGAAATGTGATTAGACATGCTGGATGTAGCAGTCGAGTAGCTAGAAAGAAACCTTTCATAAGCTTACAAAATCAGAAAAAGCGTTTGGAGTTTGCAAAACTCATCAATTGAAGACAGATAACTTTTGGAAGAAAGTTATATGTGGTGACGAAAGTAAATTCAACATTTTTGAAAGTGATGGCCGTCGCACCGTTTGGAGAAAGCCGAACACCGCTTTGGATCCAAAAAATTTACGTCCTACAGTTAAACATGGTGGTGGCTCCGTCATGGTTTGGGGTTGTATGGCTTCAAATGGGGTTGGAAATTTAGTTTTTATTGATGAAATACTGGATCATAAGCTTTATATAGATATACTGAACAACAATCTTAAAGAAAGTGCAAAAAATTGGGTTTAGATGGAAATTTTATTTTCCAGCAAGACAACGACCCCAAACATACGGCACGTAATGTCAAAATGTGGCTTCTTTTTCATTGTAAACAGCAATTGCACACACCACCACAGTCCCTTGACATCAATGTCATAGAAAATTTGTGGGCCACACTCGAAACAGCGGTCCAAAAATACCAAATTAGGAACAAAGCCCATTTAAAGCAAGTGTTACAAGAAGAATGGGATAAAATATCTCCATATACCACCAAAAAATTGGTCGAAACGGTACCAAGACGTTTGGGGGATATTATAAAAGCCAAAGGACATGCAACCAAACATTGACACTGTCTTTGTATGTGATATGTCACACAAATTTCATTTGTGTATCCTCAATTTTTTGAGGTAAAGATCTGCCTATGTTTATTTCAAATACTTGTGAAATTTTTAATTTTAGATATTTTTTTGTTGATTTTCGTTATTTTTACTGTAAATTAAAACTTTTGTTATGTGTGAAAATAAAAACACGTTTGCACTTCTAATTAATGTGTTATTTCGATTGAAAGTTGGATTTATCAAGTAAAAGTAAGGTGTATCCTCAATTGTTTGTACCACTGTATCTGGTTATCATGACATTTACAAGCAACTGACCACGCGACTTTCGTCACAAAAACTTATCTCTTACTTTATGTTGACAAAAAATACATCAATTGAAATTGTACCTTCAAGTGATGAAAGCGATTTTGAACCTATTCATCACAGGGTTTGGATTACGATGAGTAGCAATGAATTATGTATGTGAATTTTGAAAACTTATCCGTAAATACAATGAGAAACTACTTGTTTTTAAAATGTTTCCATGTGTAATATTTAATTATTTATTTTGTTATGGTAGTTTTCTTACATAAATTTCGTAAATAATTGGCATATTTTATAAATGCGACTTTTTTATGTGGTCCCTGTCCACCGCACAAAAAAAAATTCTGTTCAATTTCCACGAATTAGTTTGTTATATGTAAGAATTTTTGAAATTTTTAAATATTTTTTGTGCGTTTATTTTAATGCGGTCCCTATTTAATATAACACTTTTGCCAGGTATTATATACTGTTAATATTCCTAATAGTTTACATTTGTAATAAATTTTTAAAACTGGACTAAAGTTCTTCAAGTTGATGTATTCGTAAAGTTTTCCTAACATATAAATAATTAACAATAGTTCTGCTTTTTATTAAAAAACGCCAGTGTGTTTAAAAAAAATTTAAAATAAATTATTATTATTTTCTTTAAAATATTGTGAGCTTTTTTAATATTTAAACACTCTTTTCAAGCATCGTTTAACGGCATTCTGGCTAAACAATTTAGTGAATGCTTTTTTTGCGATGATTAATAGTTAAAAAAATTAATAATAGTTTAATTAAATAATTTAATAGTTTGATGTTAGTCGTAGTAATGAGATTATTTTGAATTTTTGAAGTGTCAGAATATGTCTACTCGTACACTTCACCTTGTTTAAAGCTCAAATATTCAAAGTTTACAAAACTATAAATCTGAAGTAGAAACTTGAATAAATAATTATTGTAAACTCCTAGATATTAAAAATGAAGTATTCTAATCTCGAAATTAAAATTGGTTAATTACTCCGAACCGCATTTGTGTATTTTTACACTAGTTATTAATTTTCATTATCTACAAAAATTCTTACATTAATAACAACCGTAATAAAACCAAATTTTTTAAAAATCCATTACATCTTATTGAATGAGCAGCTTATTAAATACAGTTTATTTTTTGAAACTCCTGATATAAGCTATTATGACAATTTACTTTATAAGAAAAGCATGCCAGTAAACAAATAATTAAAATAAATTAATTATTAGTAATTATTTTTGTAAAAAACTGACCAAAAAAATATCAGTACAAATTTAATTCAAATGTATAGAAGTAAGCTACCCAGAAAATTCGAGGGAGGTAAAATAAAAAGTTCAAAGAATCTTCAACGTTTGGCTCAATCTTAACTCAAAGGTTCAAACAATTTTAAATCTACTTTAATTAAATCCTCACATGCATGAATGATTGTTAGTTTATATTAACTTCACTCTTCCAAACAACACGATAAATCTTATGATCTTGATCCACGGTCAAAAGTGAAAGGAAGACACACTTAACTAACAACCCTTTCTCCAAACTTCCACACTGAGCCCAAATGAGGGATTTAAACCTCGGCATATTTAATGCGCATTGGACAATGCGTAAAAGGTCAAGTCCTTATAGACACAAGGACTTGAGCTTACGACTCAACAGAAGTAACACATGCTACTATCTCAGTGCTTCCTAAACTTTCAATATTTGCGATCAAATATTCAATTATAATTTTCATCGCCCCCCCTACAATAACAATGTATTAAATTCAATAGTACTGGACTTTGACGTTAAAGCTACAATACGACTTTAACCTCTTAAGCCTCGCGCAGCCAAAGCGTAACGTCTTGTCCAGCCAAAGCGTGTATTGCTCCAGACGTATATATACGTCTTTTCGAAGTGCGACCTTCTATGAGCACTGCTATCCATACAATTATTCCGAAGGCTTTTAGAATACAATAAAAGGACCTTGGCAGTGTTTGCAAAAGATTTACTTATTTTAGAGAAGGTTATATATATATATGAAATATTTCTATAATATTTCTTGAATATTGGTAAAACTATTGTAAGACGTGGAAAGTGGATGTTATTATTGTAGCAAACCATAGATAGGGCGTGGCCGGGGATGTGGTGTTCTATGTTACGTGGAGCGTGTTTGGATACGGTATTATAGAAGAGGCACTCCTTTGAATCATTATTCTTTTATTTCACATCTGAAAACACATAAAGATCCAGTAGGGACGGCATTACACTTACAAGAAGCAAACATCATAGCACAAACAAAGATAAACATAGAAAGCGTTGCAGCAGGCTGATTACATGATGAAGGCAGGTAGACAAGAGATAAGAGAGAGCGATTACACAAGATTTTGGCTTTTATACTAGCAGTGGTTATTACGTAATAGTAGTTTTGATTGGACAGAATGGGCGGGACAGGTATTTCGGACTAGCCGATTACGATTAAGATTCCAGTGTTATTTTTAAATCAAAGAATTAAAGTTTATTTAAACATTAATACAAAGAGTTAACAAAGATAATACTAGAGGGAATTATTACATATATATATATTTCTTCCCCACCCTTAATATGTCATATGCATACACCTACGTGGAAAACGGTGGTATTGTGGATCGATTCGCGTAACTTTTAATCGGAAGTTAAGGGATGAATTATAAACCGTACAAATTATCAAGATAAGTGTTAATTTTTGTATATAATTTTATACATTGCAAGCTCATGGGGTCACTGGTAATTATGAAGCTTGTTTTTAACTTAGCATTGTTAAATAAATTATAAAGTACATTGTGTGATACTGATACGTTTCTAAGTGTATTATATCAGTGCAAATGTCTGTTTTATTTTTTGTTATGTCAGGCGTGGCACGCCCAACGTAGGGCACCAATGTAAAGGATAGCCGATGCCATCCATTAGTGTGAGAGGGTTGGAAGGAAGATGAGCTACATAGTCAATACGAACTCTATTTATTAACAATTCTCAATAACTACACTATTCCAACAACCCAATTTAAGAAATGTACCGATTGCTAAATGTAGAGAGCAATAGCGAGAGAGATGAGATAATGGGAGTTATGATAATAAATCGGATCACTTACACTTAGCACGTCCAGGCAATTCGCCTTCTTATATTGGAAGATGATTTCAAAAATCTTCTAATTCAAACGAACCGGAATCCAATTTAACGACTAATTGACCTAATCGTCAATCTTAATATTCATCAAATTAACTACAAAATGCTCTCGCCTATCTTTACGTCAATCTCTACTTACACACCCCTGTTAACTTCTAACCTCATTCTCCTTCCAAGCTTGAAAGTTAATCTTTATATACAAGCCTAGATTTGGATAATCACATCTTCTTCTTCGGAGGAAAGTTTTCAATAGAATAAAACTTAAAGACCCATTATTCCCCAAGAGGATTAGTTGGAAGATCGCGAATAGACCCTTTACACGCTTTAGCTATTGTTATGGAAAATACTTGGAAGGAATTTTCAAATTAAGAAAAAGAGATGGAAAAATAAAGCATTAATATTTATATCTCATTCAGTATATGTTAGAGAGAATTAATTTCCATTTATGAAGTTCTGTATATTGACACAAAGTTTCGATCTGTAGCAACAGCTCAAATTTGCGGCAATGGACCAGGATTTAAGAAGTGGCTGCGTGAAAAAATTTGTAATATTAAAAAATGTGCTTGGTTCAAAAATAACATGCAATACAATGCAAAGTGTCATCGCAACAATCCTTGCTCTAATAAATAATGAAAAGTAACATAGAGGTATTTCTTCAAATTTAAATTAATATTCTTTTACATTTTTGTTTGAAAAAGTTTATGCAATGTTTTTATGAAGCAACAGTTTTTCTTCCCAGCATGTATTTTTCTTTAATAATATTTAAATATAAATATTTCTGCGACATATTAAATTTTCCCTTTCTGTTTAACTATGAGCAATAATAAATTATATCTCATCCGCATTTCCTTTATTATTTATCAATTAATTATCCGACTTAGAGTTAAAATATATTTTTCGAGAAATTCTAGCTATTTATGATGAATTAATTTATAAAATAACTTTAAAATTATTTATTTTTCACTCTTCAACGGTCTATCATTATTTATTTCATAGAATAATTAGTTATTTCGTAGATTAACTAGGTACAATATGAAATTTTTCATATATTATATACTTTATGCGACTTATTCAGTTCTTTCAAGAAATACCTAGTTATTCTATTAAGTAACTGAACTATGCACTTTGACGGTAACATATACAATATTTCAGTTGATTAATTTAAAAAAGTAAAATGTATTAAATATAGAGAGATAGATAGACATATATAGTATAGGCATGTACTAATTTATACATACATATATATATAAACACCCACATACATGTATATAAAGTATGTATACACTGAATGTTGAAAGAGTGAGATAAAAAACGTCCTACCCAAATTCATACGTTAGGAATTGAAATGCAGTGAGCTGAATACTAAAATAAGAATAAAAAAATTCAATTCTAGATTTATATTCACTCAATATATTATGTAAGTTATGTAGTTGTTCATATACCAAAGTAATACGAGTTTTCTATTTTATATAAAATTTTAATAAATGTTCCCAAAGCAGGATTCAAATTTTCGAACAGATTAAACAGATGTATGAATAAATCAAATTTAGATGTTTTCAAATATGATCTCGAAAACATCTAACTCTGAAGCTGACCTGAGATATATTTTACAGATGAAATATATTTTACAGAACAGAAAACATGCTATATTTGTGGAATCTCACGAAAGTGGAAATATTTTGTGTAAAGCTTCTGTTCTCAATCATTCGATAGTTGAAAAACTTTTCCCTTGTACTCTCTCACAAAATTACATTCTAATTCCATTATTTTAAAAGTATAATGTTTGCAGGAATTACACCGCGTATCATAACAAATTCATAGCACATTTCTATTACTTGCAAATGTCACTGACATATTAGTTCGTATTATTTTTCAACCCAATCAAAGACCTCGCGTGCGGGTTGGAAAATAGGTACATTTTTTATTATACCACAGTGATAATGCAAATAAAAAATGGGAGAACAAAAGGAGGCTTTCAGCTGAGAAGATGAAACCAAATAGATGGAAATAGTTTACTCAATCTGCAAACTTGATTAATCCTTTTAATTTCTTCATAGCTTGAAAATTCCTTGAAAGAAATTCCTCTTCGTCATTTAATAGTTCTAATATGACAAATTAACTACACAGACCACTATCACAGAGAAGACCTCTAAATTTTAACAATAATTTTTGCCAAAACTGATAAGTTGTAGAATTTAATAATAATATTCAAGGCATCTACGGTACTGTTGGGGAATTCAGCGCCAACAAACTCGTCATCCCTGAAATGTTGCCTTAAGCATGTAATGCTCAGTTTCTTTTGTAGTTTCTCTGATGGATGTAATATTTTGTTTTGTAGTGATTTTCCAACATGGAATTACTTCCATAAATTTAGCTTTTTATACGATATCCTCAAAATAGTGCGCATATAACAGCTAGATTCCTCGTTGGGAGTACATAAGAAATGCTCAAATAACTATACCTGTGCGCTTCTGATAAGAGGCTGGACAGCCCCCGTTCTTGGGTCATTTTTATATTTGCCCCTTTGAACGGATGTGGTTGCATTCTGTCGAAAAGGGATCGTCTGGCACCCCTCGGGTGGGTGAATCCATAAATTTTATAAAATGTAACTCTGCGCGATTGGGAACACCCAATCGGAGACTCAGCTTGGAAGACAGTAGAGAGTGTGGCCCCAGGATTTGGGGGTGATCCAGTTCACTATTTAAAGAGATGTCGGCCAATTTCGAGGGATTTTTTTTCCTTAAAACTTATAGATTAATATGCAGAGTTGCCAACATAAAACATCCGAGGCCCCGGCCCCAACATGCGCATTCCTCTCTTGGAGCATACTAAACCTAAGTTGTGTATTGTTTTCTTTTTGTAATTGTAAAATTTAACTTTTTAAAAATATAATTTTAACGTCTAATAGAGATCGTTCAATCTTTGAGTAGTTCAATCTTTGAATCTAGTATTTGATTTTAGCCATGATGTGAACGAAAGTCAAATCGAACTTGGGTCTTTTAGTTTTAGAGAATTGTTATTCTATGGCATCGCTTCACTTTATAGTTTACCAGAAAAATATAAAAAACAAACCATGCCGGTCTCAAGGATCATACTGGACACATCAGTAGAAGTATTTACAAATATTTATAAAAGCACATGTTCAAAGTGTATATCGGTGTGGGCTTGAGAGAACAGTGGGATGGGGATGAGGGCTTACGTCGTAGTAGCACGTTGTCCACCGTAGTACAAACAGTATGTGGATGAGCAACAGGGGTCTGGCGATCTTGATGGTCATAGAACCGGACCCTCATTTACGATCCCGTGGCTGGAGTATGGTATATCTAACCAACGACGTACAGGAGCACCAAAATGCGCCGGAGCCCCATTATGAACCACCATTCATAATAATTTACCGTGTTTTTTTTCGCAAGCTATGGATCGTACAAGCACAGTTATTTCGGCTAAGGAATATGTAATTCCACATTCCGAATAAGGAATGTGGCTGTGCAGAGTTTGGGAGCTGTTTATGGGACACCCTGTGGTTTTGAAGCATAGTTGTTGTAAAATTTTAAGTTTGTTAATCATAAACTTTTTTAAATTAACAACTAACTGTTCAACTGACTGCGAGTTAAAGAGAAATAGCTAATACTTAGTTATAATTTAAAGCAATGATGGTGAAGAGGGGGGCGGATTTTTAAGAACGTATGAAATTTCAAATAAAAAAAGTAAATATATTTGAAAAGTTTTATAGCAAACGTGCTGAAATTTTAAATGTTATAAATCGATAACAAAGTTCTAAATGAAAATTATAATACGAAGAATTTTTTTTACTCTACCTTTTAAGAATTAGAGTTTTAGAGTGATTTTAATTAGATTTCGAATAATAAATTTAATATTTAAAGTAATTCGAAGACTAATCATTTAGGCAACCAGCACACACACGAGAATACACAAAGATAAATGCATTAATATTAAATGTATTCCATTACAAATAGTTTTTTTGACAGCTACGATAAACCAATGACGATTTTTATTAATAATTGTTACAGTAGCTTATTTCATTATCATTTCATGAAATGAATTTAATAAATTTTTGATGCAATTATTTGAAGAAAATTAAATTTGAAAGTTCTACGGTGTTCTTTTTAAATACTCTACTTTTACAAGGTCTTCCATTAGTAAACAATAGTAAGATGCATTAAACTGAATTGAACTAATCAAGGTAATTAACTATATAAATTTTCCAAAAATTAAAATTGAAGCACTTTCTTGGAAGCTCTGCCTTTTCCATATGCACAGCAAAAAAATTATGACAGTTTTGTATTTGAAATAGATTTAATTCTTTTTGGAAACAAATTTGGATCTTGATTGATTGATTGAATATTAACATCGCACTGTTCAGCTACACGGGGGCTTTTGGCGACGAACTACGTAATTTTGAACCATGGTCAAGTGACGTGGCTGACATCTGAGCTGGAACTTCCCCTCTCCTAACAACCACACCACACCAACGGGAGGACGTTTCAGCTCTCGAGAGATTTAACGTGCATCGCTGCCCTACACGGCGGGGTATAAGTGGTACTGGGCTCGAACTCGTGACAAGGCAAGCCACGATCCGATACCTTGATCCCTTGGCTACCGCGACCACATTTGGATCTATAAATAGTTTCATAAAAGAATTAAAACTTTGATTCATACCAATAGGAAAAATGTTCGAAATACATCAGCAGACTAGAGATTGCACATATATACAATCACATAATTTTATTTGCGAAGGATTAGATATTTGCACAAAAGCTCACAAAAGAATAAAAAAATTATCCTATATAAACTTATTTTCAACATTCATCTCAGAAGCTTAGAATTTACTTAAAAAAAGATACAAAAATAAATAACATTAAAATCATATTTCTAGTATGTTGTTGCAAGTCCCCATAGGCAAAAGGACAAGTCTTTGGTATTGTGCACGTGAAGATAATACAAAACCAATATTAGGTTGGAAATAAGATCTTATTGATACCCCAATTAGCTCAGCAGGTCACCCCAGAATAGAGAAGGGGTAATCCTTTATTGAATAGATGTACTCTGAGAGCTTCTAGTAGAGCCATCCAACGCGTGAAGGCTCCACTATACTCAGTTAACATCTGCAGTCAAAAGAATCAAGTCAGATATTAACATTTGATAATTTAATCATTTTTACTTCAGAAACTGCTAAATTTCATGTTTTAGATTAAATTTCGACCATAAAATTGATGTGCAAAGTAAAAAATAGAAAGGAACAATGGATGAAAAATGTCCAATGTAAAAGTCTTGTACTGATAAAGTTAAATCAAAATGCCCTCCCCCCTTAGTTTAGCCTATTAATACATTTTTATAAACGTTAGACAATCTAAGACATAGACCAGGTCAAGTAATCGACATAATTTCTTACTTTTTTCTGAAAATCAGTATCGAGTATTATAATATCGCTTTATCACCAAATTATTCAATACCTTAACTATTTTATTATATATATTATAAATAAACTAATATACCGATTAATACTAAATTCTTGAACGCAAAAATTTCAGTTTTTGTTATGAAAATATTTGTTATATTAACAAGGTAATGAATTTTATTTTTTGGTATAGAAAATAACATGTAATCTCAAAAATTTCTTTTTCGTTTCAAAAAATGCTCATTTGTAAGCAACAAAAAAGACAATAAGAACAAACAATTATTAAACAAACTACAGACAGATATTAATACTTCTCCATTAGTTTCATTCTTTTGTCTTAGCAATGCATTTGGGAAATTGCCAGAAAAGATCGGAAATGTAAAAAAGCAAAGTTCTATTTAGTAAATTCCTTGCTTTGCAGAATAATGAGAGAAATATATTTTCAAGCGACAGTTTCCCATTTCACCTCCATTCCTTTGCTCAATTTAAGTGTTACTTTATTTTTATTCTGCCTTAAGTGAAATATTGTGAATTTTTACGTTAACATACTGCCAAGTAATCTAAATAAACGCCTATGTATAAACACTTTCAGTTTTTAAATTTGTGTATGTTAAGTTTACTTAGGTCTAAGTGACTAAATGTTTAGATCTGCCTGGTGCAAAAGAACCAAATTTGACTAGGCTGCGTCAAACAATTAAAAATAAAAATAATTGTTTATTAATGTTTCTCTAGAATAAACAATGCGGTTATTACGATACTACATCTGATGGTGAACCATTACAATTGAGCCTACCCTTGCTGCCCTGATTTCCACATCACGTGCTTGAGAAGAGTTTGAGTTTAGGCAAAGAGAGGGGTCACACAGCTTTAGTTAAGTATTACCTTTTATTTACAAAAAAATTAACACATCATTCACACACGATCTATTGGATCTATAAGATATATTTTTACATATCATATTCTGGGTATCGTTGACTGTTGGGCTTGTTTTTAAGGGTGTGCAACCGGATATTGTAATTGTTGTTACTTATTTGTTACTTATATTTAAACAAATAAATTTTTTAAATGAAACAACTATGATCATCTTTTGTGTTCAATTTAGACGTAGAGAAGTACATTCATATTTTTAAAATAACTTATTTTTTCCTAACTGTTATATTATATTCTTTTATGGTAACAAGAAGACAACATTTTTTTCAGCAGTTTTCATTTATATTCATGTATATATATATTCATTTATATTTATATTATTCAAATACACGTGGGTCAAGAGTCTGAAAATGGTCAAAAACAACGACTTTTGATTACGTAGTTTTTTGAGAAACTTTGTTTGTTGGATAGTTTCAGGATATACTACGTGTTTGACAAGAAATGTTCTAGGTATAAAAGTAGATAACATACATTCTAAAAAACACGGTTTTCTTATATAGATTTTGTCTCAGTTAACGAGGGAAAACAAATAGAAAAGTGGAGAATTCAGAAGTATCTACATGCATTGCAAATAAAATCACTAATTAGAAACAATTGGAATGAAAAATAAATTTAAGTTCCTTTTATTTATATTAGAAACACTTCGTCCCTCACAAATATCATGTTATTATTTGTATTAATAGTATGCTTTACACGAACGGTCGCCAAACGTTTTGACCTCACAGACAGGTAAATTCATTATTTAAATCCCGTGGACCACTAATAGGATTTTTTAAATGTTAAATTATAGTTATGAATTGAAGTATGTTTCAATGCATCTTAAAACATAACTTAACGCAATGAATAAGTATATTCGACATTTTTCTGGGAACCAGCGAAATTTTCTCGTGGCCCACTAGTGGCTCACGGACCGGCCACTTTGGCGACCTCTGTTTTACACTTCTTCAAAATATTTGTTAAACCAGTGCTTTTCAAACTTTCAATACTGGCGCTCCCCTTTTCAATCACAATTTTTATCGCCCCCCCGTATACATAATAATTTACTGAATGCAATAATAATGCACTTTTACGATAAAGCAACAATATTTATTATAAACCGTACAAATTCATGACATAAGTATTAAATTTTGTATATGTTACTTTTAAGCAAAAAAAAAGTTAAGTAATAGGATAATTACTAAGTTATTTTTCCTTTCTCTGATTTTTAAATTGGAACATATTACAAAATGCGGTGGTTGCTTAGAAGACAAAATATAGATATCAGCTAAATATAGAAAATGTACTCAGAGGGTCAATTTCTTATCTTAAAACTCCTTTCAAAAACTTTGCTCTGTAAGACAAGCCCATGGAAGTAGCTAATAATTATTAAACTTGTTCTTAATTTAGTATTAATTAATTAGTCATAAAATACTCTGTGCACCACTCATACATTAAAAGCAGTGTTTCTCAAACTTTCAATACTGGCGACCCAATTTTCAATCATAATTTTTGTCTCGCCCCCCTGTACAACAATAATGTATTTACTGCAATAAAAATGCACTTTGAGAGAGAGACGCTAAAGTTACAATACGATCTTAATTATAAACCGTACAAATTAATACTATAAGTATATTAAATTTTGTGTATATGTAACTTTTAAGTAATATATATTTTAAGAAAATTATTTAAAATATATATTACTTATATAGAATTATGTTATTTTTCTTTCTCTAATTTTTAAATTGGAACAGATCGCAAAATGATGTATTTAATTAAAGATTTATTTCCTTCAGCATATTCATTTCTCAAAGTACAAATGTCATTAGAAAAATAGTCTAGTCAATGTCGCTCTCTATCATATCCATCACATCTGGCATTATAGGGAACGTTTGTGTGAGTCTGGGCAACTTATTGGACGTCTGCACAAAACATGTAAAAATGCTTTTCCTCGTACAATTCCAGTCAGTTTTGGTCGACTCGATACCCCTATAGCTACCGAATCTAGCTTGAATGTACATTTTTTTAATTTCCACGTTAATTGTAATTCACGGTAATTAAGTATTTACGGCAGTAGATTAAAACAATATCATACATACATTTTTAAGTCGTAAGCAAACATTCGACCTTAATAAAGAGTCAACAAGTACACAGACGAACGAGCATGGTTACGAAAATAAGATTAAGGCGATCTTCTCAAAAATACTTAAATTTTGGATTTACCACTACTGAAGTAAATGATGGAAAAAAAGCCCCAGTTCGATATGTGTTAAAACTTACAAATCTGAAGAACAACATGTGAAAGTAGTTTTTAAAACATTTAAAATCATTTAGCTATGTTGGCAAAGAATTTTAAAAAGTATTTTCTGGATGAGGACAGCTTGGTAGCAAGTTACGAGTGGATTAGGGATTTATTTCAAGATACTCCAGAAGGGCTCTCAACTTCCGAAGAAGAAATCTTCATAGATTTCACATCCAGTGGAAAATTAAAAGGCAATTTTGTAATAAATCGCTCTTTGAATTTGGGGTAGAGGTGGATGAGGAATTATCTGTACTGAAAACAAAAGCACTTCGTATACTATTACCATTTTCAACATCCTACCTTTTTCAAACCGGATTTTCTGCAGTGGATACCTTGAAGACAAAATATAGATCTCAGCTTAATATAGAAAAATAACTCTTTAAGTGTCAATTTCTGATATTAAACCTTCCTTTGAAAAACTTTTCTCTACAAGACAAGCCCGTGGAAGTCCCTAATAATTTTTAAACTTGTTCTTAATTTAGTAATAAGATTGATTGATTGAATATTAACGTCGCACTGTTCAGCTGCACGAGGGCTTTTGACGACGGACCACGTAATTTTGAACCATAGTCAAGTGACGTGGATGACACCTGAGCTGACACCCCTCTCTCCTAACTACCACACCACACCAACGGGAAAACGTTTCAACTCTCAACATATTTAACGTGCATCGCTGCCCTACACGGCGGGTCTTTAGTGGTACTGGGCTCGAACTCGTGACAAGGCAAGCCACGATCCGATACCTATACCACTCGTCTACCGCGGCCAAATTCAGTAATAAGAAATTATTTATAAAATACCTTCTTCAGTACTGATACATCAAACGTATACTGGCTGAAACACCGACTCTTCACACGAGTTCATTTTTTAAAAAAATAAAACATTATTCTTGATATAATAGCTGAACTGTAAGGAGAGTAAAACTGTGTGCATGACATTGTATACAAAAATGTAAAATGATTTTTTTTAGATAAATGCTATAATTGTAAATAACTGTTTAAAAGAACTGTAATTTTAAACCTCACACAATTAGCATTTAGAATTAATGTTAAATTATGAAAAAGAATATAAAATTCCGATGAAGAATAATTGTGTTCTTTTTTAACATTTAAAGCGAGAAGACTTCAAAATGTTTTAACCCGGGAGCAGGCGTGTAATCGATACTAACATTAATGGCAGTGCGGGGGGACTCAGTCACCCCAACATTTGTTTAGAATTATTTTTACTGTACACGATACAAATCGGAATTCTAGTGAATATATTAATTTATAGAAAGTATACTTACCTTCTTTCAAGGACTATTCAATTCTTTGGTGATTTAAGAAAAAATCCAATAAAACTGAACTAAAATGATTCAAAAGTACGACCATAATAAAGGACGCAAATCAGAGACTTTTCAATTATCCTACAGAAATGTTAAACCAATCAATTCTTTTCCAAATATCGCAAAACTCAATTATTTACAATTTCCCTAAGCGAAAAGCAAACGCATAAAAGATGGGAGGGAACTAATATTGATAATAACCATACCATAAGATTGAAGGTCAATCAAATGATTAGCAAACGTACTATGCAGCCTGGCTGAAAAGTGAATCATGACTTCCTTTTCTTTTTCTACAACTAATGTACAGTATTTCAATAATAATTACAGTGGTGAATTGTTTATCTTCTTAAAATTTTTCTCAGGGTCTGGGTTTTGTTTTTTCTTTTAACGAGTAATATTTTATGTTAAAACGTAATAAAAAAATCTCTCATTGAGGAAAAACAGCAATGTTTTTTTTTCTTTAATTTGGTTTTGGGATCAAAGATAGCTATTTGATGACGGAAAAAAGCCAGATAATAAACATAAATTATGTCAGTGTTGTTGTGTGTATTTTTTTATTATGGAAGAAAGCATTTTGTTTTACTTCTCTTTCCGGTTATTTTTTTTTAAAAAAAATCTTTAAATTTTCGATACGCTCGCCCCCCCAGGGGGGCGCACCCCACACTTTGAGAAACACTGTGTTAAACATAATATATTAAATGTCATATACTATTTGAAATTCAAACGGATTTCGGCGTTTTTAAATATTTATTACATCTTATTTTAAATAAATATGCGAATTCCACACAATTATAAATTAATATATATTTTCATTTCATTTCATACTATTAACATGCATTTTACATACATTTTACATTGAAAAGGTATGCTTTTTTAGAAAGATTTTAAATTCTTATTTGCTTAACTGTTTGACTATAATCTATAATGCTCTTTCTCTCTTTCCCCTATACCATGAATATATGTGTTTGGCAAATAAAAATTAAAAATTATCGAATCTTCTAAATTATCCTCGTAAAAAAAATTAAAGCTTCATTTATTTTTTATGACGATAAACAAACTATGGTAAGTATACCGCTTTTCCTAATTATTTTATAATTAAACATGTTTAAATGCATCATCTAACTGTTTACATTTTGGAATAAGGGAAACATTTTAAAATGATTTCCTTCACTAGTGTTCTCATATATAATCCTTTGTCCTTCACAAAAGTTCGTAAGCATATCAGTTTACTCATAATAAAAGTTTAAAATATAATATATTTCACCATGAAATATCTAACATCTTTATTTACATTTCTATTTACATTATTCTAATGTTCGATTTCATGGAAAGGATTTTGTCAAAAATGATAGTCTATAACAGTGCTTCTCAAACTTCCAATGTTTGCGACCCAATATACAATCATATTTTGCATCGCCCCCCCTCCATCAATAGCGATGCATTAAATTCAATAATACTATGACGTTAAGCATGCAATCCGACTTAAACCTCTTAAGTCCCCAACGTATATAAACGTTTCGCTCAGCCACTGTGTTTATTGCCCTCAGACGTATATATACGTCTTTCCGAAGTTATATCTTTTCTGTGAACTGCTATCCGTAAAATTATTCCGAAGGCTTTAGAAAGCAATAAAATGACCTTGACAGTGTTTGCGAAAGATTCACTTATTTCAGAGGATTTGATTATTTATTCCTTTTCTTCTCCCCCCCCCCTCAATACACCCCATACGCTTACCTACGTTCTAAACGGGGGCATTGGAGAGCGAATAGAATAATTTTTAATCGGCATTTGAGAGATTAATTATAAACCGTACACAAATTATTGAGGTAAGTGTTAATGTTTGGCATATAATTTTATATAGGGCCACTGGTAATAATTAAACTTGTCCTTAATTTAGTATTGTTAAGTTAATTATAAAATAGATTGTGCATTACTGATACATTTATAAGTGTATTATATTGTAAAGGAGTATTTTATTTCTTATTATGTTAGAATGTATTTGTTTGTTTACTTTCAGTAAGTTAGTAATTTTTTAAAGAATCTTTTTTCGACTTTTCAAAAGGCTCGCGACCCCCTCGTAGGGTTATGACGCCTTCCAGGGGGCGCGCCCTACAGTTTGAGAAACACTGGTCTCTATAATGTAATTAATTAATCCATCAACAACCATTGCCATTAATAAAACAAGGATAATAGTATGAATTCATCTACACGGTAGATTTAAAACAGAAATATTGCTTATTTCGATTTTAAAACCTTTCTGATTTATAATTTTGTTACTAAGGATGTGTTTTTTCTCCTAATGGTTTCTCCTCATATTGACAACTAAGAATATACAGGCACCGACTTCCCAAATATGAGAGCCATTTCATGGTGGCACCACCTAATGGTGACTCTCGCTACCAAATTTGAACGCATGAATTAATTTTAATTCAAACTCTCGTAGGAAGCTAAATATTGCTGTAATTTAATTTTACCAACAGAACCAGAGGCAAATTGATACTCATTGGATCTTTAACATCCCTCATAATCATATGACATGCATGCCTACAATTTTCGCATCTAGTAAACCTTACACCTCCTGCTGGGATCGAACCCGCACCCTTAGGCTTACGAAACAAGCATGCTACCTCACAGCCACCGAGCCGACTATTTATGATTATAATTAATAGTTTCCGCATTTTATTCCTCTGAAATTTTATGTGACAAAAATAATCGATGAGTCATTTTCTTTAGTTTCTTTGGGATTTGTAAAGGTTTCTTTAATTTTTTAATGATATTCTATCAAATATCAAATTCTTCATACCTGATTTATCACTGTATTTATTATTTTCAAAAGGAGTAAATAATAAACACTGTGTGATAAATTAGATTATTCTATTTATTCAAATACGATTTGCTAAAGAATATATTCTGACGTAAGTTAGAATTTATTGGTTAGATTAAAAGGAAAATCAAATTTCTTAATGCACTTTTTATTTGGAAGAGCACTGCAAGAATGGATAAACTATAATTATTTTATATTTCAGTTAACGACTTTACTTGGGAATCTAACCAATCAAATACAGATGGCGATGCAATTATTTCTTTTCTCTTTTCCCCACCATCCAGTCCATATCCTAGCAACAAAAAACAAAATAACTAACTAAAACCTTTTTCCACACATTTAAGCACTATTTTATATATCGAGTAACTCAAAAGTTCATTTAAACTTTAAAAATTCTTTAAAAAAGGAAAAAAAAATGAGACGATAAAAAAGTGCAGTTTACAAGAAAAGGCTAGCAAGGAAATTGGAATGGATTAAATTCTTATGACGTCATAGTCACATGATAACTGAGTCACATGTTTTCAGCCAATCAGTTAATAAATTAATGCCACGTCATAAATATAATCACGCGTTTCCAGCCAGTTAGTTCATGTGCTCCACTGTTGCCAACTTTTGCTTTTGCAGAAACTTTCTTTTAGAAAGTACTTATTTGTCAACGATCTAATAATGCACACAGTTAAGCAAAATACACTTAATTTAAAAGTATTTGTATAGTGTGAGTTTTTTTTTAATTTTGAAAACTATTTGAAGAATTTTAACACACGTGAACTCGATAACCAATCATCAAATTTTAAATGTTATCTAAACTTTACAAGTTGAACAACTAGTATGTCAATTTGTAATCAATGGGAAACACGTGATTGCCTTTATCATGTGACCATCATGAATTTAGTCCATTTTATTAGCAGCTAAAATATTTTTAGTTGTGCCCGCATTGAAACAGAGGTGTGTTATATGTAATAAGTTTCATGTAGAATAACGCACAACATCATACTGTGCCAAATGAGTAAAACTTTTCCTATTAATTACTTTTGGTGAGGATAGAGGGATGGGTCGAGGTTGCAAGATTGCTTAGCTGTCTTAGTTGTGACGGACAAAGATTTGGAGGTATGTTGAACAACTATTATTGCAAGAATAAATGAATGGAATGTACTGTGTTGTCCTATACATTGTTTTTCGAATTGTCAGCACCCTCTTCTGATAATACATTTATCTGAAATATTTTACCTCTGAAAAAAATCCGACTTTCTTGTGATTCCTTTCTTGCAAACCGCACTTCATTATCATCTTTTCTTATCTTCTTGAATAAATTTTTAAGCTTTGAACGAACTTTTGGCTAACTTATTAAAGAGCCAAAAAAGAAAGAAAAGCACAACTCGTATGAATAATTTTTAAGGTATCCGAACGCGTTGAAAATGACCAAATTCGGTCAAGAATAATATATATTTTTTATTTTATTGAAAAGAGCTATCTTTTTTGGCCTTGCAAAACATACTTAGTTTTCTTTTTACGCTCTCTAGAGGGTAAGCTACAATCAATTTTATAAAGTTAGAAAAACCGGAAGTGGGTCTTTGATCTACCAGAATTGGGCATTTA
This sequence comes from Trichonephila clavipes, assembly GCA_019973935.1. NCBI lineage: Eukaryota > Metazoa > Arthropoda > Arachnida > Araneae > Nephilidae > Trichonephila > Trichonephila clavipes. Next base: position 139,256 of record BMAU01003396.1, on the reverse strand, counting down.
AATTGCTCAAAATCTAGCATGGCGAATCTGATAACTCAAAATGTTACAAAGGTATTTCTATAAAACTTTTTGAACCAGATGCTTATGTTATTTTCTAGAAAATTTACTAAAATATTTCTTATTGAGGGAATACTTTTTGAGTTATGGCTTGTTATTTAAATAATGGTCTCATGAAGAATGTAACATTTCTTATAATGTTTACTCAATCAGCTCTAAAATTTTCAAATTTTAGTAAAACATTAAAATTTTAGTACATTTTCTAGATAAATGCATCTAATTTATTTCAGCAATACTTTTATTAATATAAGTTTATTGTATTTTTCTCTAAATGATTTGAAGTTTTTCAAAAATATTCCTAAAATTTCACTTGTAAATCAAAATTTCATTGTGATTCTTGTAAAATTTAGGTAATTTATTTCAAATATTGTTAGTTAAATATTAGTATATATTGGTATTTATTCCTAAAAATGCATTTATACTACTTAAATATGCTTTTTTGTAAAAAAAAGTACTCTGAACACGTTCGGATACTTTAAATAATTGACTCATTGTTTAGTATTGAAATTGGTTCAGTTCGCATAATAAACATATTGAGAGGTATTATTTTTGACAAAAAAAGATTTTCTTTGTATTTGAAAGAATTTTAAAATATTATATTAAATATATTTAGCCAGATAAAAAATATTAAATAACTGTAGCTATAAAATGATAGTAGCCAAGACAAGTAGTTTTATCAAACCAGATATTTTTTGTAGCTTGGAATTTATTGATAAGCCATTGGGGGGAAAATATGTGATAATTAATTCAGGTTTCTTCGATTAATTCTGCATAGAAATAAAAAATAACGGCTTTCATTTAATCAATAATTTATATTATGTAACTATATTAATAATTAGATATATTTCTTCACTCAATACTAAATCATTACGTAATACCAGAAAATATTTCTTTGTTGATCTAAGTAGGAATTGACTTAATTTTTTTTATATTACTTGTGCTTCCATCAGATTATATCTCTATTTATCACTATACGTGAATGCTATACGAAAAAACAAAAGTTAAACAGTTTGAATTGCCTTTTTCATCCTCTGAATTCATTTTTAAAAAATAGAAATATAACAAGAATGAGTGACTATCGCTAAATAATTCCCAAGATGCCATAATCTAAGCCATTTTCCATAAAGTTAGCCATTGCTAATAAATATAAAATTAATAATTTTTAAATACGAAACAATTGAAAATATAAAAATTTTCAAACAGGAAAATGTGATGCAAGGAATTCTATTTTTCTTCACAAATAAATTTTACTCAATAGCCGTTTCGTGCGACGTCCATGTTAAATATCTAGCATGCGAATACCGTACATTTTCTATTCACTAAGGCGTTGTATGACTTGAATTCCTGATGCTTCTCGTTACGTTACTATAGATCGATGGAGGGAAAGTCTTCCCAGATTAATGATCAGTTTTATTTACTTCCTTGAGAAAAAAAAAGAACTGAGATAGCAATCCAACCAATAAAATAGAAAATAATCCTATCAAAAGTAATTTATAGGTTGCGAAAAAACAAATAACAACATTCTCAAGAAGGGAAAAGCATTCATTGACAAAACAGATTATGAAAATGATTTCAGAATAAAGTTTTAATAAGAGGGAATTTATCTCTTTAAAATCGCAAAGCTAGCTCTTACACAATTGTGCACGCACGCGCACGCACACACGCCTCTCTCACACACACACACATTTTTAAAATAAACTATGATAAAAATCCCATTACCCATATGTATTTTACTTTGAGAATGTTTAATATTCTCAAGTTTTAAAAACAGGCACAGATTAGATCAAAGTTAACAATAACATAAAGAAAAGGAAGATGTTGACATGCATTCCAAAACAATTAGATTGATTGATTTGATTGATTGATTTAATATTAACGTCGCACTGTTCAGCTACACGAGGGCTTTTGGCGACGGACCACGTAATTTTGAACCATGGTCAAGTGACGTGGACGACGCCTGAGCTGGCACCCCCCTCTCCTAACTACCACACCACACCAACGGGAGGACGTTTCAGCTCTCGACAGATTTAACGTGCATCGCTGCCCTACACGGCGGGTCTTTAGTGGTACTGGGATCGAACTCGTGACCAGGCAAGCCACGATCCGATACCTATACCACTCGGCTACCGCGGCCCCCAAAACAATTAGAAGCATGTATAAAAGTATATATTGTTTTAAGCAAAATTTTAATTCTTTTCCACGCGCTTGAGTTCACTGTAAACCGTATGACTTTTTACCATTGCTTGTTCGCGAAGACTTGAAATTCATGCAGCAGATGTTTTTATGCATTTTATTGCAAAAATTATTTATTTCTTTTGTATTTTTTAGAAGTTTTCGTATTCTATTTAAAGCTTTTGAATTGTATTGCCAAATTTTTATAGTTGGTTTGTATTAATAAATAAATGAACATAAAAAATTTCGTGGCTGTGCTTTTTAAAGAATATATTTAGTACAGGTAGTCTCATAAATGAGTTATAATTTCATTTTAATTTATGAATACTTTAACGCGAGCATATCTATATTTTTCTTTAAAAAATGAAAAAAAAAGTTTTGCTTTAATTACTAGGGAAAAAATTAGATTGCATTTTGCCTAGAAATTTACAACCAAAAATTAATGAATCTCAATTTTTGGTTAAGCACTTTTAAAAATTTAGAGTGTCTTCTTACGCACGTAAAGCTTTATGCTTTGAAAAATTGTTGATGAAAATCGAGGTAGGCTGATTTATTTAAACATGGGCAACCATTAATTTTGGTCTAACATAAGCAAGAATTTGGAACGAAAGCTGCTGAGCATTTTTAGTTAACGTCATAGCACACACCATCTTTACGATATAGTCAAGCTCAGTGGTACTCAACCTGCAGCCCGCAGGCCGCATGTGGCCCGTCGAGCCTTTTTAAGTGGCCTGGTCATGCCCCATTGCTCTGTGAAAATCTTTTATGTAAGAACAGTGAATAAAAATTTGGTCGGAAATTATTTGTCATGAAATTAAATATATCAATTTTGCTTTTTGTTGTCAGTGTCGTACGGGTACGAATTGACATTCTTTTTCTAATTGGAACAGTTACGGTTAGTGATAACAGACAACAGTGGAATGAACAGTGGGTGGAATTCATTTTTAACACTATCTTTCATATCTTACAAGCGAAAAATAATGGAAGAAAATATATCATTTAAAGACGAATTGGCTATTTTGTAGTGAAAAACAAATATGGATCCATGGATTAGTAATTGTTTGATTTGTCGCGAAAGTGCTGTATTTAAAAATACCAATGAACAGGAATCATTCAATGACACTTTTCTCGCGAAGATTTCTTTCAAGAGGGGATAACTATAGGCTTTCTTGAATAATCTTTGCAACAAAGTGTATTGTCAGTGGCAGTATCACAGCAGTAACAAAGACATCTCATGAAGTTTATTATATTATTGGTACTCATATGAAACCGTTTACTCAGATGCAGAAATTGTGAAGGATTGTTTATTAAATGCTTCTAATTTAGTGTTAGTAACAAAAATAAAGATATAAAAGATAATTAAAAAAATCAAAACAGGAGTTATAATATTATGATCAATTTTTCACATTTTAAATTTTCAATATTATCTTGATCTTAAGGTATCCGACGACTACGTTCGGAACCGTGATTTTAAAAGGCGCATAAATGGATAGTTTTCGTGATAATTAGTGTTACTTAGATTAGAATACATGCATAAAATTGTTTTAAGGACATTTTGACAAAAAAAATATTTAAATACAATATTTCGGCAAAAAATTAACTTAGAATAACTTTTTTAAAAAATGCTCTCCTTTTGTGAAAAATACTTCTATTATAATAATATTTTGCCTGTATATAGCTCAGACATCTGTACAGAGGCTCAACTATGATTTTTGAAAAATTTATATTATTTTTGGAGTTACAACCCATCGAAATAATAATCGGTGTTTTTTTCTTAAAATTTCTCCCTCTATTGTCGTAAAACACGGATAAAGCCACTTTTAAGTTATATATTTCAAAAATTCTAGTCGAGTCTCTGTATAGAGGTCTATATTATTATAATAGAAGCATTTTTCCCAAAAGGAGAATATTTTGAAAATGGGTCATTTTATGTTCATTTTTTGTCAAAATATTGTACTTAAATAATTTTATATTTTAATACTATTCTAAAAACAAATTTATGTACATTTTCTAATCGAAGGGACACTAAATACCATAAGTATTATCCATTCATACTCTTTTGCAAAATCACAGTTCCGAACGTGGTCGGATACCTTAAAGCATTTCTACCTCCCCATCCTCCATTTATCCTCATGTTACGTCCGCGTAAGTAACTAACATATGCATGCGGCCCACATGGAATGGTTGACATATGTGTGCATCCCAGCAGAAAAAATGGTTGAGTACCCCTGGTCTAGCCGGACAAAATATCCAATCGGCGGTACAGCACCAGCGTTCTCTGCAATACTTTGCGGGTGGAAAAGTGACAGACTAGACATCTTCAAAAACTGTACATCTTAGAAATGTCTTGTGTTTTTGTGAAATATCTCGAAATATTTAATAATGTTGTTATCTTAAATTTTTCATTCTTTATATTTTACGTTCAGTTTTGTGGTAATTGTAATATTTTATAAGCCTTTGTAAGCAAAAGAAACAAAGTATAACAATTTATAATAAAAAAAAATCAAAATGATAATTCTTTGAAATTGTTTTCTTTTGGATTAATTAAATTTTTTTGATCGAAAATTCAATACAGTTGATGGCGACATAAGACATACATGGTAAACGTTTTGGAACGTTTTGTCTTATGGTAAAAATATTATTCATGCTTTCAAAAACCATTCTTTTTAACTCTATGGAAAAATACTGTAAAGGACTGCTTATAAAGAAGAAATATTTATGGAAGCTCAAAAACATCGATTGAATTTTATTTCTTTTAAAAATTCCGTGGGTAAAAATTGTCGCTTTAAAAAAATCTACCAATAGTGGATTCTTCTAAGAAGTAAGATTTCGTAAGACATATTCTAAAAAGAAGATAAAAGCTTTCTTCATCCTGTTCTTAAAGAAAAATGTTCGTGATGTCAAAGTCCGCTCATACAAATTTCACTTTTTATCTTAACTTTCTAAACTTTTCTCTAGAATATCAGGACTTGGAGTTATCAAGAGTTTTCAGAATGTTATTAAATTGCTGAAATAAATGCTGTCATCATAAGACAAAATATTTTGCACATATTATGTTACAAATTCCATTAATATATCGGAAATTATAGCATTTCTTATTTATTCGCGTGTTTTGGATTTATAATTGTACTAGCTGCAAGTACCCGGCTTTGTCCGGGTTAAAAATAAGGTTTTCTGTAGAAGCTTACAGAACTGTTTATTTGCATGCAATAAAAGGGTGCATTTATCTTAAAGCAATGTGACAGACAACATTTTTGGCAGTTCCATTTGGAGTGTGTACAAAAAGATTTTACTCTCTACCCACTCTAGAGCAGGCCGCATACAACTGCCTATGAGAAAAGCATGGTGTCTGCAAATCTATACTCTCCCCCTTTTTCTCATAGGCATGACTGTAGCAAAAAATGACAATGCATTCCTATGAATGAAAGAATGAAATGGAATGTAGGAAGTAATGTGATATTTGTTGCAGTATTTGCTTGCAGTAAAGTAAATATAACAAAGAAGTATTGCAAATTACTTACTACTTTTGTTTAGTAAAGTTTTCTCTAAAAAGTATGGCTCAGAACATGCACATGGAGCAATCTTTTTGGTTGGAGAAGGCCAGAGTGAGGTTGGGATGGAACGAAACCTGTTTAAGAACATTCCCGATCTAATTGTGTGAATGGGTACCAAATTTCACGTTATTTGGTTGTCTGGATCTTGAGTTATAAGGAAACAGACACAGACAGACAACAAATGCTTCTTATATATATATATATATATATATATATATATATATATATATATATATATATATATATATATATATATATATATATATATATAGATAGATAGATATAGATATACATATACATTTGTTTGAATTCTTGTGTATTATTACTTTTGTAAGCTTCATGGCATATTTTATGGTGTACCAGTCTTTTAAAGCTGACTGAGCCATAGCAACATTTAGCTAGGTATAGCTAGTTATAACATAAAATTAAATCTTAAAAAGATATCAAAAATAAAAGAAGGCTCAATATTTTGATTAAAGCAGTATAAACATTTTCGTACAAACAGAATATATATACTGTAAAATATTTATTTTGCTATTTGCCTTTCAGACAGACATCAAATAAAATTTTAAAAATTGTCAAAAACAGATAAAAACATATTTAAGGAAAATACCACTGATTAATTTTGCCAAAGACATCGCAATGTGTAAAAAAATATTTGCAGTACATAATCACCAAAAAAATGTAAGTACCAAAATATAAAAAAACAAAAATTATATATTGAATTAATTAAGAATTAGTGGAGGGAAAGATAAAACAGGCTAAGATAATACTCATAATATTAATTTCATATTGGTAGGCTACTCATTTTTGGCATGATTTTGAAATCACGCCAAGTTTGTGTTGCGACCAGTCTAATGTTATAGTAATGAATAGAATTAAAGGTACTTATGTATTATCGCAACCCTTTGGTGACATTATACAAAATGAAGCACATGATTGCCAATTCATCGCATGCAAATTTGGAATTGCTAAAGTGGCGAGTTGTCTTGAACGTTGCCGATTGTGCAATGATACGTAAATACTAAATAAAAAAATTATCTAAAGTATATATATCCCTAGGATAAAAATAAATTGAAAAATGAAGTACAATACTAACATTAACTGACGTAAAAAGAACTGAACTAACTTTATCAATGCAAAAGCATAATGTGAAAAAATAAGGTACTTACATATAACCGCAACCTATTGGCGACATTATATGAAACGAAGCACATGACTCACAATTCAGCATATAATGACATGCGAAATCGGGGAACCAACTTCGCAAGTTATTTTGAACGTTAGCGATTGTTAGGATAGTACATAAGTCCCCAAAAAAATTTTTTTACAACTACCTGCTTCCTCAACAGGTATTTAAGCCATTTGTCTGTTTTGCTCATTCTCTGATGCCTATTCCAGTTTGATTTGTAATTACTGCCAACACTGCTTTTGCTTGGGCAGTATAATTACCAAAGTTTGATTTTCTGCAAGGCAATTTTATGCACTGAAGCCAATAGTATACCCTTAAAGGTTAAAATAAAGACACATAAAATTGCAAAATATTATTAATTCCATACTGTTTAAAACAGATAGCGAAAACGGAAATACTATACTTATGTTAATCGCAGTAATAAGAACTGAAATACCACTATCAATAAGAAGTTTTAGTTTGTCAAAATTATAACCTTCGCATTCTAAATAAATAAATAAATTCTCCGAAAAAATACTGAATTTGTAAGTTGTAATTTGTAAGCAAAAACACACACATAAACATCCCGCGATAGTACCTAAATGTTGCCAAAACAACAAAACAAAAGTTTCGTTGTTATAAGAATAATCCTTAAAAAATGATTTATTCCAAAAATAATCCTAATTAAATATCAAAGAATAGAAAAATTGAATAAATATTCTAACCGATAAACATAGCTACAGTAAAAATATGTGATAATCTTGAAAAACTGCATGTAAAGTATAAATTGTCCACTTAGTGAGAAACGTGACATCATATGACGTCATAACATTGGAAAATCACTTAGAAATAAAATTTTAAAAAATTCGGAAAGAATTATGAACGCCAAACCTATTTAAGAACCTTCCTTGTGTAATTTTCTGTACGTGTACCAAATTCCACTCTATTTGGTTGTCTGGATCTTGAGTTATAAGGGAACAGACAACAAGTGCATCTTATATAGAGAGAGATATTCAGGATAGTGACTGTTGTAGTGCAAAGCTGTATCCTTTTTCCAACCAACTATTTAAAAATTATTTAAATTGCTATCTCTCTCTCAATTAAAAGTAAGAAACTTTTGATATGTAGTTATAATTTTACATAAACAACTATAATTCAATTTAAAAAGTATGTTTCTGTGTATTGACCAATTTACACTATATAACTGGAACAAAATATTAATATACTAAAAAAAAACCGCTCAAAACATTCATATAATTATCTCAATTCAGTAGATATTTTAAGGAAGTAAAAAAGAAAATATTTTAATATTTATTTTTAAACTTTTAACAACACTGTAAAATAAAAGTATAAAGGATTGTATGTTATTCAGAGTACATATATATATATTCACGGTATACCTCTGAATCTATATATGTATAATAACCTCTAAATTTATATATATATAAATTCAGAGGTTGTTTTAGGGTCTACTTAAAAATGATAAATAAATGGGGGTTTTCATTACCGAGAAAAACAGATTACCAATGTATATTTAAGGTATCCGACTACGTTCGGAACCGTGATTTTGTAGAAACGTATAAATGGATAATATTTATGATATTTAGTGTCACTTAGATTAGAAAATGTATATAAAATTGTTTTAAGAATAGTATTACATTAAAAAATTATTTAAGTACAATATTTTGATATAAAATGAATATATAATGATCCATTTTCAAAATCTTCTCCTTTTGCGAAAAATGCTTCTGTTATAATAATATTTTGCCTGTATATAGCTCAGACCTCTGTACAGAGGCTCAACTAGAATTTTTGAAATATATAATTTAGAAATGGGTTTATATATCCATGCGTTTTACGACAATAGAGGGGAGAAATTTTAAGAAAAAACGCCAATAATTATTTCAAATAGTTGTAACTCTGAAAATAGTGTGAACTTTTTTAAAATCATAGTTGAGCTTCTGTACAGAGGTCTGAGCTATATACAGGCAAAATATTATTATAATAGAAGCATTTTTTCCAAAATGAGAACGTTTTAAAAAAAGGTCATTCTAAGTTAATTTTTGCAGAAATATTGTATTTAAATAATTTTTTTGTCAAAATGTCCTTAAAACAATTTTATACATGTATTCTAATCTAAGTGAAACTAAATATCGTGAAAATTATTCATTTATGTCCTTTTTTAAAATCACTGTTCTGAACGTAGTCGGATACATTAAAATAGATAACGTGTGGCTTTTTTTAATAACTTCTGTCACTCATAAACTCTGATTTATTTATTTTTTGGATTTGAGTTAATAATAAAAAAATAAAATACACAAATTTCTCTATGTTTATTTTTTTATCATTAATATAGAAAATAACAAAAAACAGGTAGTGTTGCCTTGAGGCAGCACTGGGTTGTGAGGTCAACTTTTAGAGTATGCCAGCACATGCTGTGCAGGATATATGTTTCAATTTCTGATTTTCGGATAATTTAAAGTCCTTATCACAAGTATACGTATTTGGAGAAATTTTCCTTGAAAGCAACCATTTTGAGCAACTCCTACCGTGTTGCCATAGCAACGGGTTCGAACAACTTTTTCCTAGAGAGCTGAAAGAATTGCTCGAAATTAAAATTGCTTGAAATCCCTGCCATTAGTGTTCTTCGTCATAAACAAGATAACGGTAAAAATGGCAGCCTTGGTTTCATCAAACACACCAGAAATAGCGTGTAATATTTTAGACAGAATGGTGCTCCACTTCTGTTTACGGCCGTTGACAAAAGCGTAAGCTGAATAATAATAATAATAATAAAATAGGATGTTCGTTTTCCGAAGCAGACAAATTAGAGAGTAGTTTTTCATTGTGAAGACAGGGCTCAGCTGACATCAGAAGGCAACGTTTTGTTTATACAGCAACCTTTCACCCTCAAAACAGCTCGAAAAATTTCTCGAAATGATTGTTCCAAACCTGCATGGATAATAAGGCCTTAAGGCTACCCCGTATTTTCTCCATACATTACGGGCAAATCCAACACACTTCAGAAACTTGCTTCATCCAGTAGCGCAAAGATTTCCTTGGTACCCCGTTGTCCTAGTAGTATCATCTAGTGGTTTTCTTTGGTATTATTTCGATAGCTCAGAGTGTATACCACCGGTTGCAGTGCATTATTACATTATAAAACCATCTCTATGAATCTGGCAGGTGCCAGAAGGGTGTGTTGCCTACAGCAGTGCTTCTCAAAGTTTCAATACTTGCGACCCAATATCCAATGATAACTTTCATCGCGCCCCCTTCTCATAAATATAAGGTATTGAATTAAAATATATTATACTTTGCCGCTAAAATTATTCTGAAGGATTTCGAATGCAATAAAAGGACCTTGACAGTATTTGCGAGGGATTTACTTATTTCAGAGGATTTCCATATTAATACCTTTTCTCCCCCTAAAAACACATACGCTCGCTTACATGTAAAATGGTGGCCTCAGGGAGTAAATCGCGTAGCATTTAATCAGCAGTTAAGGAATTAAATATAAACCGTACAATTGATGAAGATAAGTGTTAATTTGTGTATAAAATTTATGTTTGACAAGCCCTTGGGGATCATTAGTAATTATTTAATTTGCTGTTAACTTAGTATCGTTAAGTTAATTATAAAATGCATTGGGTAGTAATGATACTTTTATAAGTGTGTTATATCAGTGCAAATATTAATTGCTTTTTTTATTATGTCGGAATGTATTTTGTTTATTCACTTTTAAAATTAATAATCTTTTAAAAATTATCTTTTGGTTTCGATTTTTCTATATGCTAGCGTCCCCCTAGTAATATTATAAAGGCCCGTCAAGGGGGGAGCGCCCCGCAATTTGAGAAACACTTGCCTGCAGTCTATGCTATGCTACAGAGAGATAATACTTCTAATGTGATACTTAACTTTTTATTATCTTGATGAAAAATTTATTCCTAAAAGAATTATTTATAAAATGACTTACGTTCATTGCATGGCCGAAGAAAAATATTCATTCTTCAGTGCAAAATTATTGTTAACGATCGCATGCTCATTTCATATTTTTGCCCACATAATATTTCAACAACATCGCGAAAATTATTTATTTACTTATTTTAGATTTTATAATTTGAAAATACACTAAACATAGAGATACAAGGCCTATAAAAGACGATGGCTATTCAAAATAAATCTCTGAATAGGTTCGTTAAAATTTTCATTTAAGCCCACCGCAACATAAGTTTTACGCTTCATCTATCGCTTTTATCACAAGCGCGTATAAATTGCAATGAAAGCAAAATTAACGTTGTAGCTAATGGTGGGTGTAATCGATTTCCGAAAATGTGGAAACTTTGGGGCTTAAATATTTGACGGAAATTTATGGTTATAATGTATATGGTAGATTTCACTTCTTGAGAGGTTTTCCAGCTTAATGATTTATACATTTATGTAATTAACTCAGATTTCATCGTTTTAAAAGTTGGATATTGCTTTTTTTAAATGAGGTTTTTAAATCTTGCTTTTACTCAAATTATTCTCATTTAGTGTAGGTATTAAGAAAGTCAATAGAATATTTCATTTATATATATATATATATATATTTCGAATACTACTTGAATGAATTAAACATATGCGTGATTACATTTCTGTTCGGTTAATATGCTATTCAGAATAATAGCCTTGCAAACTATAAGTTTGATGTTTTATTAAGAATAAAAATTAGATCATTATGTTTGTTGGTGTGTAATTACTGAGAGAGTTAATTTTTATTTTAAATATATTTTGTTTTTTAATATTATGTGCTACTTTTGTGCTAAGAGCAATTTCGATTGATATTTGCTTTTCCGCATAAACTAAAACGAATTCAAGTAACTTAAATGTATAACATTGATATATGGTTTAAAGGAAGTACCTTACAATGTAAAAATACTTCGTTTTATCGCAATGCTATGAATACAGAAAATGACTCTTCATATAAAAGACTAGTTAAGATTTGTTATAATTATATAATAAATTAAAAGTACAGTTTTCAAAAAATAATACGGAAACAGCATTATGATTGGATATACTTAAATTGTTGTTTATTGTGAATTAAGAATTATATTGAAAATAAATTATGATTATTTTTTTAAAAAAAAATGTCAAGCTTGTTATAAAAATACATGTTTTTAAAACATTATGTATGTAATAAGAAAATTTGTACAGCAATTAGAAAATTGCATAAAATACAATATTGAATAACTTTTCGAGTTATATACACTCAGGAACATTGAAGATAGCGACCCAAGAAGGAAGCTAAGTACAATCGCGAAACTTTGCAAATAAGTACAGCGTAATGTGATATGCAAATGATCCAAGTTTTGTGCAAATACGCATGCTCATACAAGGCCGAGATGGCGCTACTATCAGGAAGAGGGTGCTATATAAGCCAGCGCAAACTCGAAGATTCATAAACGTGACGATTACCCGCCGATTGTAGGAAGACTTTGGTAAGCAAAACATGCCAGGTAAACGTGCTAGAAGACATTTTTCACAGTTAAGCGAGTTTGAGAGAGGCCTGATCATCGAGATGAAAACTGCAGGTTGGTCGACGCGCCGTGTTGCTGGCCAGGTGGATCGTTCGGAGTGTGTCGTTAGAAATTGTTGGGAACAGTGGACACCAGAAGGTACCCACGCGCGGAAAACCGGGTCTGGAGCGACCAAGAAGACCACGAGGAGAGAGGATCGAAGGATCGTGCGGCAAGCACTTGTGGACCCCACAGTGACTCGTTCAACGATGCGAGCAGACGTAGGCGTAGCAAGTGTTCCAGAAACAGTTTCCAGACACATTGCAGAAGCAAAACTTAAATCCAAGCACACTTTCCGTGCACTCCCTTTAACACCAGAACATCGGCAGCTGTGTCTATAGTGGTGCCAAGACAGATCAGTGTGAAATGTCACAGATTGGCAAAAGTTTGTGTTTAGTGATGAATCCCTGTTTGTTTTGGGGACAGATGATAATCGTGTACGGGTGTGGAGGCGCCCTGGAGAGCGGTACAATTTCCCCCACACTGCTCTACGTCACACTGCCCGCACAGCTGGTGTAATGGTCTGGGGGGCCATAGCCTACGATCAGTGGCGGTGTTAGGCGTTGGCTACGTAGGCAACCGCCAACGGCCTCGCACTTGAGGGGGCCTCGCAAAGTTTTTAGTTATTTAAAATTTAGTTATTCATTTTTATTTATTTTCATACAGTTGCGCGAGTAAAGAGAGTGATTAGTACTTTGCGGGCATTATCCAGAATCGTCTGGCAACACTATGAAAACTAAACAACTTAGCAACATAGCAGATGGTTAGTTTACTCCATTTTTCAAGATAAGGTTTATTGCTTTCCATGTAGACTTTTTTTCACATTTGTAAACACAGGTGGTAAAAGAAGGATGTTGTGACTGGAAAGATTTGAGTCGGATATTGCAAAGACATGAACAATGTCAAGGACACATGGAATGCATGATTAAATGGATGGAATTCTATAAAGGAATCAAACACGGAAAACAATAGATAAGGATAACGAGAGAATTATTAAGGAATCGCAAAAGTACTGGTATAGTTTGTTTGAAAGAATGATATAATTAACTACTTAGCCTCACACAATTTATCATTTAGAACTCATCGAGAATCCCTTAAATTGAATGATAGCAGACACAGTGGCAATTTTATAGATTTATTTAAGTTGTTATCGAAATATGATCTGACCCTATGGGAGCATATGCAACGTATTAATGAAAAGCAACTTACTCAACATTATCTGAGTTTGACATCCAAAATGAATTAAATGCATTAATGTCTAAATGAGTTATTGAAGAAATTATACAAAGAGTTAAGCAAGCAAAATACTACGCTTTCTTGTTCGATTGTACCAGGGATGTGTCGGCCGCGTTGAACAAATGTCAATAATATTAAGATTTTGCAATTCCTCAACTGGAGCAATAGAGAAACATTTTGTTGGGTTTATTGCCTTCGCAGAAACAACGGAAGAATATATAACAAATTCAATATTACAAGAACTGGAAAGAAATGGTCTAGATATCCAAAACTGTCGAGGACAGGGATATGATAATGGCGCCAATAGGGTCGGTATTAATAAAGGTGTCAGAACAAGAATACTCAATATAAACTCAAAAGCATTCTTCACGCCGTGTGGATGCCACAGATGGAATTTGCTTTTGATTGATGCAGCTAACTCTTCTGCAACTGCCAAAACGTTTTTTGGCTTCATCAATAAAATCTATGTGCTATTTTCAAAGTCAAGTAAGCGTTGGGATATTGTAAAAACTAAATTAAAATTGACATTAAAACTCTGTTTGAAACACGGTGGGAAAGTAGAATCAGAGCAGTAAAAGCAGTATTTTTGCAATTAGATGATATAAGCAAACTATGGCAATCGGTTCAAGTCAACTTGAAAGTCGCTATTGATACTTTACGGTCATTTTGCAGCTCGATTCAAGAATTCCGTAATACAGGATTTGACAATAGTGTTGCACAAGCTCGATTATTTGCAGAGAAAATTTCTTTCGAAATTGAGTCTCAATTTAAAGAAAAAAGAACAGCCAGGAAAAAACGAATGTTTGGTTAAGAACATATTGATGAACCTATTCAATCTTTTGAAATGCAGTACAGAGTTAACTTTTTTAGCACACACAATGCTTGATGCTATTATAGTCGACACCTAATGCCAATTTAAAGCGCTCAATGAATATTTTGGACAATTTGGTTTTACTTATGATATCAGTTATTTATATCCTACATCAAAAGAAGGCCTTCTCAAGTATTGTAATGATTTAGGTACAATACTTTGGGAAGGCGAAAACAGCGACATACAGCCTTTCGAACTATATGAAGAACTCGAACTTTTAAAAACGAATTCACTAGACTCTATCAACGACGCGAAACAACTCATTCAGTACATTTTAGAAAATAATCTGGAGAAAGAAGAAGTATATCCTAATATTTTTATATAACAATTAGAATCATCCTCACAGTTCCCGCCAGTACAGCTTCCGCTGAGGAAAGCTTCTCAAAGTTAAAATTGATTAAGACCTACTTGAGAAGCACGATGAGTCAAGAGAGACTATCTGCGTTAGCAATTCTATCAATTGAAGCTGAAATAGTGGCTAGTGTTAGCTATGACATAATCCTGAAAAAGTGCAGTGAGGCCAAAACCGAAAAGTTCGTCTATTTTAATTTCTATTTGTGTAATTTTTGTCATCATTTGATTAGCAATAAAATCTCGTTTACTCATACATTAGTTTAACTATAATTCGGCTTATGTAATTTAACGTTTTCTTGACTGGGAAAAAAGGAGGCCTCGAGAACTCTAATTTCGCCAACGTCCACGCGTGGTCTAGCGCCGCCACTGCCTGTGATAGCCGGTCCACTTTAATTGTGATGCGTGGAACCTTAACGGGCCAACGTTACGTTGATGATATTCTTCGACACCAAGTAGGACCTTTCCTAAATGGTCTCCCAGGGGCAATTTTTCATCAAAATAATGCTCGTCCGTATACAGCAAGAGTTTCTCAAGACTTCCTACGTCATTTTCAGACTCTTCCATCGCCAGCCCGCTCCCCCGATTTGTCCCCTGTAGAGCACGTGTGGGATCAGCTAAAACGGTAGATGCCATCGTGTCACACTGTACATGGTTTAGAGTTGGCTGTTCAAGATTTGTGGGCCCATCTGCCTCAGGACAACATAAGGTGTCTAATCAACTCAATGCCGGATCCTGTGGCGGCATGTATTGCAGCTGGAGGTGGTCCAACGCGCTATTGAAATTGCCCAGTATTAGTGTCATTGCACACCCTGTATTCGTTTAATTGTCTTGTTTTTTAGATCAAATGAATCTCTCATCTGTGTCATTATGTGTATTAAATTTCATTTCAATCCGATGCTTTCTTCTTGGGTCGCTATTTTCAATGTTCCTGAGTGTATATATATATATGCATATATAAACGAAATTATTGTTTTTTAAAAACCAAATTAAAATTCAACCATAGAATTTGAAAAGAATTGCACTAGTATAAACAATTCGTACATCAAAGCATAAAAGTAGTCGAACTTAGCGTAATCTTTAAATAAAAATGTTATCAATTATCTATTTAAATATAAAAAATTGCTATTAGTTTTCCGTTAATTATTTACAATTTCCTTTACGTTGAGCGAATTATTATAATGTCTTGAAATATTTTAGAATATTTTTCAAAATTTAAATAATCTTACATGGTGCCATTTAGGGTAATTGGCGTAGTTAGTGAAAAAATCTATTCATTAAAAAAATAATTTTTAATTTTTCTCAATGAAAATAAACCCGTTATGTCAATAAAAAGGGAAGTGATTTGTCTTGTGGCATCGATTTCTTATGAGCCCCATGGATTATGTACGTGTGAAGCAGCTCTAGTTCTTGCAACGCAATGATATGTGAACCGAACACCTGTCATTTTATTAATACACAGAAGCATTTCTTTCAATACATTTATACCTAACCTAATAAATCTTTGTATTATACTAATATATTAGTATAGCTCTTCACATGTTCTCTGTTTTTAAAGATTAGATATTTGTTTTTTTCTATTTCAAATACAGGACAGGTTCATGTAATTAGAGGCAAATTCTTCTTTCGAATTAAATCGTAATTTGTTCTTGAATGCTCTAGTAATTAGTAAAGAATTTTTTTCCAAGTACAGTGAAAATCGCTTAACACGAAATAGAAGGGACTGAAATATTTTTTCGTGTTAAGGGATATAGCGAAAAAAAACCCATATCAACAAAATTTAATTTATGAGAGTTGATTTTATTAACATAGCTGTGTACATAAGCAAATATTTAATAAAAATCAATGAAACAAAAGCATTCACAATAATTTAAAGTAATTTAATACACACTTTTGAAAAACAAGAAAGTTATGGAGTTTTTTGGAAAATAATCCGATATTTTTCGTATATCAAATTGTCAACAAATTTTTCGTTGTTCTCCATTTTGTTTTTCATTTCCCCATTTGAACATGCGTCTAAGTAACTGCGCATATTTTTTATAATGTTCCTCATTTCGGATGACGTGGGAACAGGAGCTGTATCATTCATTTTATTTTGTCTTCGGGATCAGCATCAATGCCCACGGCTTCAAAATACGAGGTACCTTACCAAAAAACAGTATTACCCTCTCATCATAATTAATAAGAAAAAGGAGAAGAATTAATTGAAAGTTCCATAAAATTTAAAGGATACTATCAAAATTATTAACAACAGCTCAGAGCCGTTCTAAAAGAAAGCTTCCCACCAGTAGCTGAGAACATACTACCAGTGAGAGAGCGAGAAATAATTTAATCGGCAAGTATGGAACATATTTAAAGAGGCACCATCCCGAAGGGAAGTGGTAGAAATCTGTGCTCTTCTCTAATTCGTCCTTAACGGAACGAAATCAGAAAGTAGACACGGAATTTAGAAGATAAAAAAAAGATGAAATGGAAAATAAAAGCAAATAATTCCGTGTGCTCGTGGTACATTATGTTCAAATAAAGGGAAAGGACAAACACTGCTGAATCGTGTAGTGATGACGGGAGTGTCTCTGAACAGCGAAGGAAAAGAGAAGGCGTTGACACAGAAAGTGTCCATAATGTGATGCCATCTGCTGGAAAATGAGTAAAATAAAAGATGATTCACAAAAGATGTGGAAAAGGAGAATAATTTACATGGAATTAAACTACCACGCAAGATCGATTCAAAAGAATGTGGGTTTAAGTCGAAGTAATTTAATGGAGAGGAAATCTTGCATATACAAAATGACAAAAGTTAAAATTAGAGATTTTTTTTTTTTTTTAGAAAAAAAAAAAAAAAGAGTTACCAAAGACTATATTTAGGATCTCCGAAGTCTTTTAAGGATTGGAAAATGCTGATATATGTGGTGAAGAGCAGCTCCAGGTCTTTTTGCAGAGCTTGGGACCGAGGTATCATAGACAGGGATGACTCGGATAGATTCGTTAGGAATTTGAGGTAATCTGTCAAAAAACTTTTTTGGACTGATTTTTAATGAAATCAAAAAATTGGATCAATTTTGAGATCTTTGTGCAAGATTTCGTTTCTGACAAACCAGGGAGCATTAGTAATTTTTCGAAGGTGTTTATTTTGAAAAACGTGCAATTTTTTCAAGTGAGTTACTGCAACAGAAGAGCAGACGGGAGATGCATATGACAAAATTGGTCGGAGAAATAATTTATAGAGCAAAACCTTGTGTCTGATTGGGAGCTTACACTTTCGAGAAATTAAGCAATTGAGCGTTTGCCTCATTCCTGTCGCTTTTTGAAGTGCAGCATGGATGTGGGGGGAGAAGTTCAATTTTGCTTCGAGAATAAACCCTAGGTACTTAAATTCAGTGACCCAGGGGACGGGTTAGTCAAAAATGTAGATATTGGGTAAGTTTCCTATACACCTCTGTTTCGTAAAGAGGAGGCTTGTGCTTTTGGTGCATCGACTTTGATTTTCCAAGCAACGAGCCAGAACTGAAGCCTTGTGATGTAATTTTGTAATCTTTCAATAATTTTGAAATTATAAGTGTGTTGACTAATGATATCAGTGTCATCCGCATACATAGCTAAATGGACATTGTCAGCCTTCGGAATGTGGTTAATATATAGGTTAAAAAGTCTTGGTCAAAGCAAACTTCCTTGAAGAATTCCACTTTTTACTGGACGAGGGCTGGAGAGGGCTTTCGACTCTAAATCTAAACTCTCTCGAGTTTAGGTAAGAGTGAATAATTTTTAGGATTTGGTCCGAAAATCCAAGTCTCACCATCTTGGATATTAAGCCATCATGCCAAGTTTTGTCAAAGTCTTTGGCTATGTCCACAAATAGCATACCCGTGATCTGATGGTTTTGGAAGCCTGTGTGAACCAATTAAGTCACTCTGAGTAACTGGGTTACTGTAGAGCACTTAGTTACAAAGCCATGCTGTTCTGGAGTAATAATATTCCTGGCTAACCAGTGTTGGTTCAGGCGGTTCAATATCACGAATTCGTATGCTTTACTCAAGCTATTAAGTAGTAAGATTGGACGATAATTTTGAGGATTCGAGTCATCAAAATTGGGTTTAAGAATGGGGATCACCACGGCAATCCTCCATACAGGATTTTCCAGATCCATACAGGTAGGGGAATCAAGGAATCTTTGGACCTTCCTTTGTATATGTGCAGAGAATCTAGGATTCTCCACACCAATATTTGGTTCAAATTGTTTTTGAAGGCTGTCAGCAATTACCTCGGCCTTTTCAATCGGGGCAACTGCGATACTGCCGAGAGCGCCCTTTAGGGGGAATGTGATGAAAAGGCTTTTTGAGAAAGGAGGTACGCCTCCAAAGAGTGCCTGTTTCGGGACATAACTCCTCAATTGCTTTCTCCCATCTTGCACGGGAGAGATGTCTGATATTACTGGCGATCTTGTTGCTGATAGTACGGAGTTCATTTTTAAGAGCAGGGTCTCTAGATCTTTGCCAAAATCTCCGTACCCTATTTCTGTGTCGAATTTTGGAGCGAATATCTGGAGGTAATTTAATAGGTGCGGTTTTAAATTTGGGTTTTGAAGCAGCCACAAGTGCTTCGGAGATATTTTCTCCAAGCCGACCAATCGCAACATCGAGATGCTCATTGCTGGGAGACGCCAGAATGGGAAGTGGCTTATTTTTAATCGGAAGTTCTCCCAATTGATGGAGAGTTGCGCTGTAATTTTCATGGTATCAGAGTTAGTGTATAGAGTTAAAATAACAAGTATATGATCCGAACAAAAATGATCTATAACTCTAATGTCATAATTAAGAGGGATGTTTTTGAAAACAGCCAGGTCGATAATTGAGTCACGTACTCCCGGCCGAGAACGGGAATTAATATGCGTTGGAGTGTAAGGTGCAACAATCCTTGCATTGGGATAATTTTGAATAATTCTTTTAAGACGAAAGCCAAAATTGTTCGACCTGGTGTTATTCTACGTTTTGTGAGCAGCGTTAAGGTCTCCAGCAATGATTAAGCTATTACCTGAATTTAGAATTTTAAGAAAATCCTTTTTGGGGATTTTCTGTTGATTTCCGCACAAAAATGATTATAAGCAGAAACTACTCGGAGGGGAGGGAAATTATTAATTTTAATTTCAATAGCAGTAGCATCCATGTACTGTATCCCCGGTAAAGGGGCTCTGCTTTGAACGAAATTACTTTTATATAGTGGTACCTACTGCTGGACCAAAAACAAATCAAGATTTTGCTCCAAAACGAAATCTCTGACTTCATGAATTTTGGAGCGCAGACCGTTTGCGTTCCAAAAACCAATTGAGATTGATTGCACGTTTGCACGATTGAAAGTTAGGCTGAATTGTGGGCAACATAATTACGCCCATTTTTTAACTCGACAAAGGCCTAAAAAATTTCACAGGCCTTATCTTCAGGATGAGAAAGTTTTCGGAATGCTGGGAGTGTGCTGCTCGGAAAGCCCGGGCCAAGAGTTCCTCGTCGACTCCTTCATCATTAGCTATCTGAATTACATTCGTAAAAATGGTTGAAAAATTCGAATTTGGGGTGTTAACATGACTAAAATCTCCCTGATCTGTCCAGAAACAACTGTAGAATACGAGACGGAGAGAATGACAGCGCATAGTTTGATTGAGGCTGTTGGATCTTGGATTGAGCATGCATGCAACTTGTTAAGTTTAGAATAGATCAATACGAGAGCCTAAATTTCTCTCTTGAATTTTATTTTGTGGCAAGTTATTAGGATTATTTCCCTTAAGATGTTGATTTTTATTTTGATTGCCCTTTTGGGGAGCTTTTATATTATTTTTAGTCTTCGGAAAACGGGGGCATTGGTGCCAATTCGCTGCATGTTCCCCACCGCAGTTGGCACAAATTAGTGGGTCTTCAAATGCACGATTACAGTTTTTAGCCTCGTGAGGCTCTGCGCATTTAAGGCATTTAATTGGGAGATGGTAGACTTCCGAAGAATGGAAAAACCCTGGCATCTCCAGCATTGATTGGGTCTTTTGTTGCGACTATTGTCATAGCATTCAAAGGAAATTTGTGTGCCAAACATTTCAGTAAACTGAAAGATAGTGTCAGCTTTGGCATCATTTACAAGTTGTAGGTAAATTAGCGGCATGGGACCTTTGGTTTTAAATTTTTGTAATCGGGAGATTTTATGGATCAGAAATCCTTCTCTCTCGATTTCAACACGTATTTCTTCTACGTTGGTGGAAGTAGGAAGACCACAAATTAATAATTTAAGGGGCCGATCAGATTTAAGCATAAATGATTTATACTCAACTCCTTCATTTCGAAGAAATTGAGCGAGTTTACGATATTCGTCATCACTTTGGACAGTAATGCGAAGAAGTTTACCAGTTAGTTTACTTATTAGAGTTGGGGTTAATTGCCTAGCTATGGAAATTAAAGTGCACCAATTATCAGGAGGGTTGACAAAAATTGGTAGAATTCGATTTTGGGGGGTGCCAACAGCCGTAGGATTGCTTTTACCAACATCCTTGTCCTCAATCACAAAATCACTCGATTCAGCAGGTGGGGGCGGGGCTTGAGAGGTGTTAGAAGTCTGGGAGGTGGTAGGAGGCAAGGAAGGGTTTTTCTTACCGAAGGGTCTTCTTTTGTCTGGGGTTTGAAACCTATCATCATAAATCAGTCTCTTTTTGTTGGTTTTCAGTCTTAAATTTTTTAAAGTTCTCTTGTTGGGAGAGTTCCGTGTGGTGTCAGATGGAACAGACTCTTTTGGAGTAGAGTCCACAGGAGTTAGATGGGCGCGTTGCTCTTCCACTTTCTTGATGAGGGCGCTCAGGGCCTCTATAGATATTGGGAGCCGTAACAGCGGTAAGTTCATCCTTTCCTTGGTGGCAAGAAGGGCGGTGAGGATGTTTCCCAATTCTGCACTAGTGGTGGTATACTCGTGCCCAGACTCCTTGCCCAGATGGAGTAAGTGTCTCTGAGATTTATCAGTTCTCTTACTGATTGTTGATTATCGTAGATGAATTCGTCAGTAATCACGAATCTGGAAGGTGAGGATGGTATGTGAACACACATTATTGATAATTCCATTTTGAGTCAAATCCATGTCATTAGCGGTAGCCATAATTCGGTCCAGATCAAAAGGATTGGAAGCAGAGTCAAAAATAACCTACGTGCTTAAGCTGTGCAGTCGCAGGCAAGCAAAAGAAATGAGCTCAGAAACTAACTCTGTTCTCGACGGAGTCTGGAGCTAGAATCCTGGCGAAGAGGTAAGCGAAAGCTGCGGCAAGAAGAAAAGCAGAATTCCCGATACCGGTAAGCTTGCGAAAAACGACCTCACTTCGTGATGGCGTAAACTCGAATCTCAGCATCAATGATATTTTTTGAGTCTTGAAAAAGTCCACAACTTATTTGTTTGCCTTAATTGGGGCTGTACACACATTTTCATCATCTACTGCAATGAGTTCTTTCGTTAATTAAGTAGGTTAGTATGGCTGATGTTTCCCGTATTTTGATCATTCTTAGAAAGGGAATCTTTTCTTGTTAAGTGTGATTTTCGTTTTGTGTTAAGGGAAGAAAAATGCATCAAAATACGTATTAGTTCATCGGGACCGCTGTATTTCATGTTAACCGATATTTCGTCTTCACCCTTTTCGCGTTTAACGTATTTTACTGTAGATAGAAAATGCACTAAAAATCCACTAAAGAACAGATTCAGGGTTCAATTAACACAAAAGTTCAAATACGTAAACTCAAATTGCATATGGCAATGGGCTCAATTCACGAAGTCACATGATAAAAACAAACGCGTGTTTTCCATTGAATTCAAAACAAACATAAACTAATTGTACTTGTTCTATTTTTGTAAAACTCAGATAAAATTTCAAATTTCATGTTTGGGTAAAGATGTTTAAATGTTAGGAAAAAAAATTCTTCTCAAAAATATTTTCTTAAATTAATATATATATATATACATATTATGTGAATACATTTAAATAAAATGCATTTTGTATACATATATACTTTTAAGAGAATTTTCTGTAAAGAGCAAAACTCGGCAACACCGGAGTGCGTGAACTGATTAGTTGAAAACACTAGATAGTTTTTATCGTGTGACTATGACGTCGCATGAGTTTTTAAATTGATTGGCTAGAATCGCGTGGCTTTCACTATCATGTGATATGACGTCACATGAATTGAGCCCATTGAAGTTCACAGTCTGTGTCCAATGTTCCACCCCGAATTTTGCTTCGATGTATTTTTCATTTATAAACTGGAAAGAACCTTTTAAAGTATTCTCCACGAATAGTTATTCTGGATATTTGTAGATTTACCTATTTTCGCAATTTTTTGCCAACATAACTCCTATTCATACGGTATAACTGAAAGAGATATTCACTCTTGGTCCACTAAGATTGTGTCACTGATACAATAATTTTTTGGAATTTTATGAATATGAAAATTCTGTAACAACGCATTCCTTTTAAAAGGAATTACTATATTAATTTTATTCTGGAATATAATCTGAAGCACTAATTTTAAAATCTTTCTACTGTACACATTTATAGATGTGTTAAATTAGAGTTGGGTCACACACTTTTGTTACCAGTTAGTGTC
The DNA here is from genome assembly GCA_019973935.1 of Trichonephila clavipes. Lineage (NCBI taxonomy): Eukaryota > Metazoa > Arthropoda > Arachnida > Araneae > Nephilidae > Trichonephila > Trichonephila clavipes. Next base: position 115,674 of record BMAU01003396.1, on the reverse strand, counting down.
TAACTAATTGCGTTGAGGTAGGATTAATGAAGTACATTAAATAAAAGAAAACAATTTCATAATAGGATTTTAATGTGGATGGAACACAAAGTAATAGTTAAATTCTAAGATTAAAAAGAACCAAATGCTAAACATTTCGTAACAGAACTATCAATTGTTCTATTAAACATTTCTATGGCAGCCTTAATGCTGAAAGAAGTATTCAAAATTGAATAAGCTATTGTATGAATTTCGAACTGAAGTCTTAGGATATTTTTATTTAGAATATTTTTCAGATAAGTTTTTTGATATAACTTCCAATGAAAAGAATAATTAATATCTGAGTAATAATTTTTCTTTATATTAACCAATTTGTATTATTCCGCAAACATTAATATTAAGTTTGAATATTCTTCTCCACATTTTTCTGGAATATAGTTTTTCATAGAAATTAGAGGATTCCGGGGAAGCATATCCATTTAACTAGCAATATATGAATGACCCTTAATTACCACACAGACTTTTATATCAATTCTGTTAAGTTTAAACAAAAGAAAAAAATTGACATCACACATATTCTACATATTATTTTTCTATAAAGATTTTGAAGTATGCACAAAATATGAAATAAAATTTTATTCATTCTTTATTTCAGTTGGTATATGGAACTCCATTAACTTTATTAATGATTAATTTATTAATTCCATTAATCGATGATTTACTCGCCTCTACCAAATGTCATCCAAATTGTATGAATCATCCTTGATGCGTCATTTTCTATTTTATAGAGTTCTCCCCTCATTTGTAAATATTGTTAAATTTTTCTTATTCTGCACTATTTCAAAACAATAACGTACTTTAATGTTTGATGGAAAAATAATTGAACATCCATCAAAAATGTACTTAGAGTAGTTTTTAAATATAAAATAGAAATACATATTAAAAAGCTTTTTGTGCAAGGAGGAAGTAGTTCGGAACAGATGTGCGGTAACCATTATCGAAAAATTAAAGAGCCTGCAAGAAATGAAAGCAAAAAGTTCTTTTGTAAAGTGATAATTTCAATTATTTTTGTATATTATGAGAAAAAGTGTGTCTTTTGCAGTAAATCTATAACTATGTGTCGGATCTATGCGCGACCTTCTAACTAATCCTCTTGGGAAATCTTTGGGCTACCACTTCGCGTTATTCACAACCCGCCCTTCGGAAGAAGAGAATCGTGATATGCAAATTAACTTACCATAAATAAGAGAGGTTTTCTAGCTTTAGAGAGAGAAGGAGCGGATATATACTCGAGACAGTTGAAAGATATAATATTTAAATTATAGAGCTTTGATTATTAATAGAAAGAAACCTTAAAGTGACGTTTGTTCATATACTACACTTACAACTAATATTATTCCAAAAAATATTAGTTGTAAGTGTAGAGCAAAAGTATGAAATATTTGGATTAAAGTAATAGGAATACAAACATTACTGTGAGAAGAAAAAATTTTAATGAAATTTATTAACTAGTAGGACTTTTTCTATTCCTACTATTAGCTCACACTCTCTCTCTATATATTTATTTATCTTGGTGGAATTTTCAATCGTTAATAAAATACATTTTAAAACGATCAATTGAGCTGAAATTTTATATACATGATTATTTTGGATGACAATACATTAATTGAATTATAATTAATAAAAATTAATTTATTAAATTATATAAAGAATTCCAAATACAGCCAGGTTGGCATCATATTTGATGACTTAGTGACCATTTTGGCGACTTGTGTCAAAACTTGAAAAGGTTTTTTTTTCACTTTTTTAAAGCATTCAGTTGAACTGAAATTTTATAAACACGATTATTTTGGATGACAATACGATACTTTAATGATAATTAAAAAAAATTAATTACCATTTAATGCTGTGATTCTGTCCTATGTATATATACTGCTGGCCACTGTAAATGCAACACCAAGGAAAACAACAGATAGCACAACGAAATTTATTTTGTAGATAAAATGTTGACCAAGTATCAAATGATTAAATTTATAGACATCTGTGAAGTGTGGTTCCTGCCAGAATCAGTTGCCAGAGTAGCCACCATTGTTGGAGATCACCGCTGCCACACGCCTTGGCATTGATTCAAAGAGACTTTGAATGTGTTCTTGGGGTACAACAGACCAAGTAGCTTCCACACGTTGCCAAAGTTGATCTGGTGTGGCAGCTGGGGGTGTAATCTGGGTCAATCGTTGAGAAACCATGGACCACATGTTTTCTATCGGCGAAAGATCAGGAGAGCGAGCCGGCCAGGGAAGAAATTCAATCTGGTGATTCTCGAAGAACATTTGGACAATGCGTACCACGTGTGGTCGCGCATTATCCTGTTCAAATATGGCTGTGGTCAAGCCCTGAAGCCTGACAACTGGCTCCAACACCTCAGAGATGTTGCGCTGTCTGTTTAAAATACCGACAATGCCTACTAAAGGAGTGCGAGAGTGATATCCAATACCACCCCATACCATAATACCCAGTGCAGGACCAGTGTGGCGGTGCATAACGCAGCTGTTCAGCATCCTCCCTCCACGGTGTCTCCAAGACTCGAATCCGACCATCGTGGTGTTGAAGACAGAAACGTGACTCATCAGTAAAGACAACTTCATTCCCTTTTACCACCCACATCCTTCTTTCGTCGCACCATTGGTGACGGAGACGTCTGTTGTTCTGCGTCAATGGTAGACCAAGCAATGGACGTCTTGCGGACAGACCACTCTGCTGTAAACGGCGTTGAATGGTACGCACAGACACTGAATAATGCGTTACAGATTCAATGTGCTGCGCTACGTTTCGTGATGTGACTGAGTGATCCGTCACTGTCATGCGCACAATTTACCTGTGCTCACGTGAAGTGGTGCACTGAGGTGGATGCGATCGTTCTCGTACCCTCCTGCATCCAACGGTCACATATCCGCATTACAGTTGTTTGGTTTCGTCCAAAACGACTACCGAGATTTTCCTGAAAGATAATCAATCCACAATCTCGGTGGGCCACAATCCTTCCTCTGTAGAACTGGGATACTTGATGAAAAGCTGATGGCTGTTTTCTACGAGACATAACTGATCGTTTTTTGAAAAAAAAACACAAGAAAAACAGAACTGCCGAACTTGAAATCGTTGAAATCTCTAAGCCTTAAATAGCGCTTTGAGGTGGCGCCACAGGCGCGTGATGTGTGTCTGCGCTGAAATTCTAATCATCTGCATATCTCACCTTCGCTAATGCATGTTGTAAATTTCATGTTATTTGCTTGATTCCTTCAGGGAGTTGCATTTACGGTGGCCAGCAGTGTACATATTTATATTAATTTTAACTATTTAATAAAAATTACCTAAAATAAAATTTTCTTTGTTGATCTAAGAAGGAATTGACTTAACTTTTTTATATTACTTGTTTTTTCTTTATATTCCAATAAATATTGCTTGTAAATGTAGCAAAAATATGAAATATTTGGATTGAAGCAATATGAATATAAACATTATTGTGCGAAGAAAACTTTTTAATGAAATTTATTAACTAGTAGGACATTTTAAAATTGTTTTAAGTGATATGCTGCTCATTACATCGTTTTATTTTTTCAAGTATTTCAAAACGTTATTAATATATTATCACTAATTATATTCCATAGTTGTAATAGATTCTCTTTAGTTGTCACCGAATATTCTTACGCTATTTTTACCACAATATAGCTTACGACAAATGTTAAATTTGTCATTAACCTGGAAAAGGAGACCATTATTTTAAATTTCATTCAATATTACAGTGGTTGTATGCACAATAGCATGTAATGAATTTTATCATGTAATCATGTTGAGACGCTCTGTGTAGAGAATCTCGAAATTCACTACTTTCGTCAGGCTTTTTCGAGAACTTGTAATATTTCATGCTACTCAAAATCAGAGGAGATTCAATTTAATACTTGCAAACTATATATACTTTATTTTAGATTTCAGATTTTACTTCTGCTTTGATAAATTTAGTTATCATGGTTGAGTATATGCATTATCTAATTCCAGTGTGCTGACATCATTTCACAAAGATCGTGTAAGCACAGGATGAGCTGAAATGAACTGCACAAGGTGTAACACAAAAAAGTGAGACTAGGTGTGAAGCTTGAATAAGTGATGGAGTTGACAACAACTGTTTAGGTGACGTCAGCCCATGCACCCCTCTATTCATGTGATCAGTTTCGTCATACCCAATCACGCCTGTTGAGAGCACTGCGTCATTGAATGAACACGCGCAAGAGCATTCTGCCGGAAAAATGCCGAATCAACATCATGTTTCTTGTAAAACTTAAGAAATCAGCCACGAAAACATTTCAAATATTAACCAAGGCTTATGGATGTGGAACTTTGTCTCGTGCATATGCGTTTGAATGACAGTAGGTTTTCAGTGGGTTTTGACAGTGTGGATGACGATGAACCTGCTGGGTGCCAAGGTCAGCGATTACAGACCAAAACATTGTCGAAATTCTTGGTGGCGAAATTCGTGGTCGAATGAGTGGCTCCCACTCACATCAATGGCCAGACTATTAATCAACATTACTACATTGAAGTGTTAAAAAGATTTCGTGAAAAATGTAGGGGGTAAAAAGTCAGAATTGGGGAGTGATGGATGACTGTTGCACCAAGAGAATGCTCCGGTTCACACTGCCCTATCTGTCAAGCAGTTTCTGACCAACAAAAACATTACTGTGATGGTGAATCCTCCTTATTCACCTGATTTGGTCTTATGATACTTTTTTATTTCCTACAGTTAAATCTTGCTGAAAAGGAACCCATGTTACCTGAGTGGAAGAGGTTCAGACAAAAACGGAAAACCTCCTAAATGGACTTCCAAAATAATCGTTCCTGAACTGCTACCAGCAATGACAGCACCGAATGCAGAATGTGTGTGAATGCTTGCGGGAGCTACTTTGAAGATGATAATGTCACTGAGAACTAATTCAGTATGTACAATGATTTATTGGATCAGTCATATCTCGATTTTTTTGTGTGTGTCACACCTCGTATATTCTGTAAGTAGAATGCTTTATTGGGCCAGTCTTGTTTTTTTTGTATGTGTCACATCTCGTATTGTATGTAGTATCTTTAGTTGAAGATTGTAAGAAACTTAATACACTTCCACATTATCTTCTTATATAAATATTTCTTTTATAAAAATCAGCATTATTCTCTTTAATACAAATCGAGATGGTCATCTTTGTTATACTCTTCAAGCTGGAATTCTACGAGCGATTTAGCTGAACAAAAATAATTTTTCATTTCTTGTTTCTCCTGTGTAGAGAAATGGTTTATTGTAAACTTTAGAATTATAATTAAATTAACTAAACGTAGAAATAGAGCTGGAAAAATTTCTTAAATATAGAAAGGCAGAGAAATATATATTTGGTTCTGTTTTCAGAAAAATGTATAAAAAAACTAAAACCAAAAGTTGTACCACCTTGTTAAATACATCAAAAGAAAAGTCCAATTGATTGTAGAAAAATTTATGAAATTCAAAAACATATAGAACTAGATTTTTAAAAATTATACGTATATATATATATAGTTCATATAGGATAATTGATTTCGGTATGAATATTTTATATTTTCTTTTCCCTTTCCACTTATCAATCACACAACAAATGAATTAGTTTTAATTTCATGTTTTAAAAATCGACATTTTATCTTAATCTCTAGAGCAAGAAAACTCCTGGACAATCCTTCTTTTTATAAGACAGAATCTCTTTCGCGTCTAACTCAAACTAATCGTTGACAAAGGTCAAAATGTTTCTCAAATATATGTCAAAAAAACTTAGAGAAAATGTTTGTGATAAGAAAAGTACTTATCTGATGTCCTGGATAAATGTGACAAATAACCTTAGACTAACGTCTATCATCATGTTGAACGACTTTCGAAAACATCGATTTCTGGCACACATACAAAAAAAGAATTTTCTGCAGAGCTCATAATGTCGAGGAATATTTCAGATGTAGGAAAGTAAAAATATATGAGAAATTTCTTTTTATTGTTGTCTGGAAACATTGCAGGAATGGATGCTATTTAATTAAAAGTAAACAATTTTAATTAGTTTTTTAAAAATGAATTTCAAAACACTTGTATTAGTACAAATAAATGACATAATTTTAAAATTAAAAAACAATTATAAGTGTCTGAAATCAGTATTTGGTGCAGCCACCACGCGCTCCTATAAGTGTCGCTATACGACGTGGCATGGAGTCGAACAGATGTTAAATGTCTGCTTGCGGAAGAGAATTCCATATTGCTTGTATGCGCAGCAAAAGTTCGTCTTTTAAAGCTGCAGGAAACGGATCACGAGTGAGACGCCAACCAACCTGCTGAAAGATAGCTCTAGGGATGCCTTAAAGGAACGGAATGACTTTGGGCTGTAGCTCTTCACAGACGTACCTCTTTCTATTGAGATTACCCTCAATCCGTAGAAAATTGGATCGTCCATGATACGCAATCGCGCGCACCCCGAACCATAACTCTGAGTGTTAGGCTACTATGTCGTTCGATAACGCACTCTGGAGGGTAGCGTTCACCGGCCTAGCGTCTGACACGAATGCGGCCATCATGGTCCCACAAACTAAAGCGTGATTCATCTGGAAAGACAACTTGGTGCCGATCAGCTTACCAGGCTCTATGCTCATGAGCCCATTGTAGACACAGCCGTTGATGGTTTGCCTTGAGGGGGATCCTATATAAGTCACCCTTGCACGCAATCCACGATTTAGCGAACGTCGAAGAACTGACGAAGTCGACATTAGTACACCTGTAGCAGTAAAACAATGTGCTGCTAACTGCCTGGAGGAAGCTGTACAGTTACTCAACGCCATGCGGAGCAGGTGTCGATCGTCACGCGCTGACGTACTTTTCCGTCTTCCACTGCCAGCTTTTCGAGTTGTTCGGTGCTCGTTGGTCCACTGCTTCCGAACTCGCATCACTGTGGAACCATTCCACTACACACGAGTTCCTATTGCGTGACAGGAAAATTTTCCTTCTCGAAGGCCGATAAACTCCCCCCGTTCAAACTCCGTAAGTCGTTGGAATTTCTCATTATTTCGTCATGGAGGCATACTTAGGTCTCACCAAACTTTCGCCACTATTAAGTAATCATTAACTACTTTCACATCGTCTCGCTACAGCCCTCTTTTTATACGCTTTCAGTATCCGTTCAGAGGGCACTGCGAACGCCACGCATGCGCGGTGGCTCTAAAATTTTACTATTTTACGTAACATCCTATAATTGATATTTGCTGCAAAGTTTATTTAATTCTGATCATTCCTTCATGGTGTTGCATTTTTTTACAAACGTCAGTGTAAGTTCTAATATTTCATTTTTTATTAAATAATTATTTTAAAAATAATCAAGGGATTATTTATCATTAAGTCAAGAAAACTGTTTGCCTTCAAATATCTCAAAAGAGCTTCTAAACCTATGATACTTATCTTCGAAAGAAAGATCGAAGAATATCATACATTATTTGTTATGAAATGTCAATAGTTAATTTATGATTTCACACACAAAAATTCCTTTGAATTATTTTATAAAGAATATTTAAAGGATACGTTTGTTGTGGAAAATTGTTTTCTGCGATAAAACATATATGTACTGATGATTTTATTTTCATATTTATTTCAATATTCTGTGTATTAACTTTAAATGATATTATCTACTAAGTTTTCGAGGTATATTTTATTAATTATGCTTATCTAAATATTTTATTTTGACTATTGATACTTTAATCAGTGTTTCTAGTAATTTATAGTTATACACTTACGGATTGAGTTATTTTGAATACTGAAAGCTTCAGTGGGAAAATAAAATCCATTGTAAACAATATAGTACTTGTCTATTTACCTAAAAGTATGAATGAATTACATTATACGGATTGCAATTTTTAAATTAATTAATTTTAAACATTAAAATATATCTTAAATGTATGGATTTATTAAGTACTTATTCTGAGTGACGAAAAATTTAGAAAATAACTATACTTGTCAAATACATACGTTAGAAAATGAAAGGGATTATTTGCCGCATTTTAATATCAAAATGAAAATTTTCAATTCAAGAACTATACTCAAACCACAGAATATCTGAAGAGGAAGCAGAGTTTCATATCTATAAGTAATCTTAGTTTCTACTTTTATACAAAATATGAATAAACTCGTCCAAAGCAAGATTCAGGTTTTTGAAGTAGAGGAAACAGAAATATGACTAAATCAAATTTAGGTATTCCTCAAATATCATCTCGGAAACATCCAACTTCGAAGTCGACTATATATGTCTTTACAGAAACTTGTCAAGAAATGAAAATATCAGATATTTGAGGAATATTATGAGTGTGGAAAAACTCTGCCTGAATGTTCTATTTCCAATCATTCTATGATCAAAAAACTTTTCGTTTCTCTTATTTTCGTTCTAAATTACATTCTATTTTCAATATTTTTGAAGTGAAATGCACATGTTGGAATAAAACACATCTAATGATTTCAATCCGTAGTTTCTTTCTTTTATCTGCAAGCCACGAGAAAGTATTAATCTGTATTCTGTCCAATGCAGTGGATTTCTTTTGTATATTTGTTTAAAACACTATCTCGTTACAGAAGGAAAGATTTATTTTCTATTCTACAAACATATCTTCTAAACGAACGTGAGAATAAGAGAACATTTTCATTTGAAAAGATAAGAGCAAGTGCGTTAAAATAGTTGAGTTGCTTTATTGTTAAACTTGATTATTCTTATATAATTTTTCATTCATTAAATTTTTTCTAATAAAAAAATTGTTTCATCGTGTACAATAATACTCAATAACACTGAAATAACAAGTTAAATTACTGCGACAAAAGTGTTTGTTTCACATTGACAGAGAAAATGATTTAACGAATAAAGCTTCACAGGTAAAATGCAAGTAGAGGATTCATAGGGGATAGGTTTAAGTATATTTTAGAGGGTTTTTTTATTAATTCATGGAAAAGTTTCATGCCTTTAAGTGATTTGTTTTATTTTTTGTCATATTTTATCATATTTTTGTATGCTTTAATAAACTGTATCAACACATATCGTTCTGTATCAATAAACGATTTTCTTTTATGAATTCATGATGGTAAAGTCACATACCTTTAAGTGTCTTGTTTTCCTCTAAATGTCATATTTTCTGTCATACTTTTGTATACTTTTAATAAACTGTATCAACACATATCATTCTGTATCAAAAAAGACGTATCAACATATCGTTAGTGGAGAAGAAAAAAAATATTGATATTTAAAATAAAAAAATTCTAGAAAAAAAATTATCATAAAACATATTTTCTAAGAAATCTATGAAAAGAGAATTTTTCTGAGTTTCAAGCATTGGCAATTTGTAGATAGATAATTGTATTTGTAACTGCTGTGAAACTGACTGTATGCTATAACTAGATCCCCTCTAAGAGAGCTTCGGGCTGCGGTAGCCCAGTGGTCAGGGTATCGGATAATGACAGGCATGTCATGAGTTCAAGCCCAGTACCACTAAAGACCCGCCGTGTAGGGCAGCGATGCCCGTTAAATCTGTCGAGAGCTGAAATGTCATCTCGTTGGTGTAGTTTGGTAGTTAGGAGAGGGGGTGCCAGTTCAGGTGTCGTCCACGTCACTTGACCATCGTTCAAAATTACGTGGTCCATCGCTAAAAGCCCTCATGTAGCTGAACAGTGCAACGTTAATTTTCACTCACTCACTCGCTCACTGAGAGAGTTTCACGGAATTCTTTCCCAAGATCAGTTACGGGAGTATTATAGAATAAAACTCACATCTTTCAACTATTGAAATTTTTTTTCAAGTGTGTTTCTTGTGTTCAGAAGAGATATGTTAAGAAATAATTTTGTTTCGTCGGTAACATCTATTATATTGGGGAGACAGGGGCAAGACGACTATGTTAACAGTTTTTGTTGCTTACTAATTTAATTTAAGGATAAAAAAAATTATTTTTACATGAAGTGCTAGAGTAGTCCTTTGTAATATTAGATACATTACCATTTAATTTTTCAAATAAAAAAAGGGATAATCTTATTTTTTCAGAACCTTAAGAAATTGTCATCTTGCCCCAGTACTGGGGTAGGATGACTTTGGCCTTGGGGCTAGATAAAAACACTGAGAAAGGTTGAACAGATTTTATCTTTTGAATATGTTACATGGTTTAACAAATGAAAACAGTGTTTTTACATCTTACAAAGTATCAAATTAAGCATAATGCATTGTAATGTAATGCTGAAGTGTTTAGTTGTGTACAGCTAACAATAGTCACAGATAAAAATGACATTTTCATAATTGGAACATTCCTCATGCCACCACTCTTGGCATTTACAGCACTAGATGCATTTTCCTGTTGGAGGGTCACAATATTCCTTTTCACAAGGAGGACATCGTATAACTTGTGAAGATCCCCTTGGATCTCACTTTGAGATCGAGAATAATTTGGAGTCAGATAAGAGCCAGTAGCCATTTTTATAAATAACTTTCTTTATTTGGTTATCTTTCCCAAATAGAATCAAAGACTTTTAATAACAAATATATCAAAATAGTTATATGAGGTTTAAAAGCGACTTTCCTTTAAATTAACTTAAATATTTAATGATCCAATTAATTAACAATTAGAATATCGATCACGCAGAGATTACCACGATAAGAGATCCCAGAATTATGTTCAATAATATTCCTATTGAACATTTAACTTTAATCTCACTCCTAATATAAAGCTTTAATGAGACTTTAAATATAAATCAATATTTACCACACTGAATCTCAACTCTTCCTGAGATTAATTTATCCACCAAGAAATCTTCAATAATAAATCTCTAACTTCACTATTATATCTTTCTGCTTCAATCTCTCTCTCCTACTGCTTTTTACTTTACTATTCCGTTTGACTTAAATACTTTATCTAATCTGCATATAACAAGGAATCCTGTCCCCTTTTTGGAGCTGATTGGAAATAGGTAGAGGAATTAAATTTCCCTAAAAAAGACGTCTCAGAAGGTTAGTGAGAAAGTTCCGTATAGGTTTGTCACAAACTGGACTGACTTTATAGACCACGGAAACTTAGTTTGAGTTATTTTACTCCCTTTTTAGCTTCACGGACTTTTCTTCTCTGTTCTTCCTTCTGCTTTTCCCTTTGTTCTAACATTTCTTTGATGGGTGTGCTTGTAAGAATGCTGGAGCTCACTTTTTTCTTTTTCTTTTTTCTCCCATTGTGTTGCCTTAGGCAATGGTTTGAAATTAAAAACACTAACATGCTTCTTCAGTGCATCGTACTCACAATTGCCATAAGTTCTGGTTCTTCTGGAAGATTTATATGTTGGTTTTCTACTACCAGGGTCTGAGGATTAGCATTATTATTCTCAGTTTCATCGCCAACAACATCACGGTCAGTAGCTTTTGAAACAGCAAAGTCATGTTCGCAAAACGCAAGAGGATGATGAGTTTCAATCCCACATTTTTTAAACACTTTAAAGGTATTTCCAACTGTAGCTGCTCTGAAGTAAGCGGTGCTCAAACGCTCATTAATATTTTTGTCTATGATGGTTTATCCTGGATGAGTGACCATAAAGTTGTTAGGGGATGGCAAAAATGTTTTCCTCTGGTAGCCCCCTTTCGAACGCTACATTCCCCGATCCGATGCATCCCTTAGCCCCAGAAGAGATAGAAGCGCAAGGTCGAGCGGATAAAAACACAGAAAAACAAGTGTTACAGGATTTAATAGAATAGACAACATAGTTAGTTTAATAAATTCCGAAACACGGGGCAAGATGACGAGCTCCTCATTTTGCCCCGGACTGCTGTTTAAGAATATTCGCTTCCATTTTCATGAAGGAAGTCGATTAATTGACATTTATTCGTGGTAAGATGTAGTATTTAAACTGAGTTACTCATAAATATTAAAGATAAATGATATATCTAGCGTGTATCTGTAGCAGAGCTTATTTACACATGCATAAAAGTTTCGGGGCAGCGGTAAACAATCAAAGCTTCACAACTAACACAAAAATAGAAATTTCATCCTCTCTAAACAATTGTTTAACGAACGGCCAATACGAGAGCTAGTAGTGTTCGGTAGTAGCGGAAAACGGAAAAATTAAGACATTCGTTATCTTTTGCCTCACTCTTCATCTTGACACGGTCTTCCCTATACAAAATAAAAAGAAAAAGAAAGAAAACACCTTTTAAATCTGCGCCACAATTATTTTGTTTTGTTTCTTTTGTGAATTGTTTTTCGTACGATACTTGTTTTTTATGCCTTTTTCTTTTGAATATCGAATTCTCACATTTTTTTTTTTAATTCGTAGGTAAATTTTATTATCTTCCAAAGAAAGGACGTCTTATTTTAGCGATTAGAACATAGTTTTCTAAAAAAAATTAACATAAAGTAAATTAAAAGCTATTGATAAAGAAAATACAGAAAAATCCAATTTCTTAAAACACATTTTATTCAGAAGAGGAAAAAGAAAGCACTATAAGAGAAAGAATGAACAAACTATAGTTATTTTCTTTCCTGAGGGCTATTTTACTTGGGAAATTAACTAATCAAACACAGATGACGGAGCAATTTTTTTTTTCCTTGCTTCTAACTGATCTCAGCAATAAATAAATTAAAACCTTCTGCTATATAACCACTATCTTATATAAAGAAAAGAGAAAGCACAACTTGTAGGAATAATGTCTAAAATAATGGAATCCTTACTTAGCAATGAAATGTGTTCAGCTCGCAGAATAAGTATGATAAGATTTATTATTTTTGTAAAAAATATTTTTCATTTATTGCGAAAACTTATACATACTGCGTTCAGGTAAAATAGCATAAGAATAGGATTTCGATCTGAAAATAAAGGGAGTTAAATATACCTGATGATATTTCAATGTTAGTAATGTTAAAAAAAATGATTTATATATTGTCGTAACAAATTATTTAATTTTGACTTGAAAATTCAATCAGATCTAAAATAATTGGAATGAAAAAAATTATAATAATTGCGACTAAGGGAAACAATTTAGATGATATATAATTTAAGGTTTAAGGGATTATTCCAAACAAAAGAATGTAATGTAATTCTCGTGTTTACTCGAATCTATGTCACCATCGATTCTAAGCCACACCCCCAATTCTCTACACGTTTTTGAGTAAAAATATAAAAAGAATGTGTAAAGGTTCATCGATAACGATACTTAGAAACTTAAAAAAAATTAATAACAATTAATTAGTTAATAATTCATTTATTTGAACAGTATTAAAAACTTTCAAATACATAGATGAGCCTATAATTACTCTGTCAGTATCATGTTTTAAAAGATTCGTCACTCCCATTATCACAACTGATTTCGGAATTGATGCCAGCGCCTCCATTTTTCCACACGGTACCGCATTTCTGCATATGTTATAACATATGCATCCAATGCATATGATGTGCAACCCTTTAAAAAAGAATAAAAGAAGAATTTAAAAGCATTATAAAAACTCTTTAAGAGATATCCGACTACGTTAAAAACGTCAATTTTGGCGAAAAATTCGATTTTTATTTTTTGGCTAAATATTAAAATTCAAACGATTTGCTTTCTAAAACAGTTCTTGTTTTGTTTGTACGGTAATTAGAAAAAAAGTTACAGTATTTTTAAAACAAGTCATATTCAAAAACAACCGGAATGTGCGGTTTCGAAACCGGAAATCGTATTCTGTATTCGTATTTCGTGTATTTTTATGTAACTTTTCATCTGAAATTGAATAATTTTACTTGCAGAATGATCTATCTTTTAGCCCAGTGTTTCTCAAAGTGTGGGGCGTGCCCCTGGGGCGCGATGACCCTTATCAAAAATTTAAAGATTTTTTAAAAAAAATAACCGGAAAGAGAAGTAAAACAAAATGCTTTCTTCCATAATAAAAAAAAATACACACACAACAACACATAAATTTATGTTTATTATCTGGCTTTTTTCCGTCATCAAATAGCTATCTTTGATCCCAAAACCAAATTAAAGAAAAAAACATTTTGTTTTATTTGCTGTATTTCCTCAATGAGAGATTTTTTTATTACGTTTTAACATAAAATATTACTCGTTAAAAGAAAAAACGAAACCCAGACCCTGAGAAAAATTCCAAGAAGATAAACAATTCACCACTGTAAATATTATTGAAATACTGTACATTAGTTGTAGAAAAAGAAAAGGAAGTCATGATTCACTTTTCAGCCAGGCTGCATAGTACGTTTCCTAATCATTTGATTGACCTTAAATCTTATGGTATGGTTATTATCAGTATTAGTTCCCTCCCATCTTTTATGCGTTTGCTTTTCGAAAATTGTAAATAATAGAGTTTTGAGATATTTGGAAAAGAATTGATTGGTTTAACATTTCTGTAGGATAATTGAAAGGTGTCTGATTTGCGTCCTTTATTATGGTCTTGTACTTTTGAATCATTTTAGTTCAGTTTTATTGGATTTTTTTCTCAAATCATCAAAGAATTGAATAATCCTTGAAAGAAGGTAAGTATACTTTTTCTATAAATTAAAATATTCACTATAATTCCGATTTGTATCGTGTACAGTAAAAATAATTCTAAACAAATAATTAGGGTGACTGAGTCCTCCCACACTACCATTAATGTTAGTATCGAGTCCGCGCCTGCTCCCGGGTTAAAACATTTTGAAGTCTTCTCGCTTTAAATGTTAAAAAGTAACACAATTATTCTTCATCGGAATTTTATATTCTTTTTCATAATTTAACATTAATTCTAAATGCTAATTGATGGAGGTTTAAAATTACAGTTCTTTTAAACAGTTATTTACAATAATAGCATTTATCTAAAAAAATCATTTTACATTTTTGTTTACAATGTAGTGCAACAGTTTTACTCTCCTTACAGTTCAGCTATTATATCAAGAATAATGTTTTTTTTTTTTTAAAAATGAACTCGTGCGAAGAGTCGGTGTTTCAGCCAGTATACGTTTGATGTATCAGTACTGAAGAAGGTATTTTATAAATAATTTCTTATTACTGAATTTGGCCGCGGTAGCCGAGTGGTATAGGTATCGGATCGTGACTTACCTTGTCACGAGTTCGAAAACCACTAAAGACCCGCCGTGTAGGACAGTGATGCTCGTTAAATCTGTTGAGAGTTGAAACGTTTTCCCGTTGGTGTGGTGTGGTAGTTAGGAGAAAGGGGTGCCAGCTCAGGTGTCATCCACGTCACTTGACCATGGTTCAAAATTACGTGGTCCGTCGTCAAAAGCCCCTCGTGCAGCTGAATAGTGCGACGTTAATATTCAATCAATCAATCTTATTACTAAATTAAGAACAAGTTTAATAATTATTAGGGACTTCCACGGGCTTGTCTTGTGGGAGGAAAGTTTTTCAAAGGAAGGTTTAATATCAGAAATTGACACTTAAAGAGTTATTTTTCTATATTTAGCTGCGATCTATATTTTGTCTTCAAGGCAGACATTTCAGAAAATCCGGTTTGACAAAGGTAGGATGTTGAAAATGGTAATAGTATACGAAGTGCTTTTGTTTTCAGTACAGATAATTCCTCATCCACCTTACCCCAAATTCAAAGAGCGATTTATTACAAAATTGCCTTTTAATTTTTCACTGGATGTGAAATCTATGAAAATTTCTTCTTCGGAAGTTGAGAGCCTTTTCTGGAGTATCTTGAAATAGATCCCTAATCCACTCGTAACTTGCTACCAAGCTGTCCTCATTCAGAAAATACTTTTAAAATTCTTTGCCAACATAGCTAAATGATTTTAAAAAAACAACTTTCAATGTTGTTTTACAGATTTGTAAGTTTTAACACATATCGAGCTGGGGCTTTTTTTCCATCATTTACTTCAGTAGGGGTAAATGTATTTTGAGAAGATCGCCTTGATTTAATTTTCGAACCATGTTTGTTCGTCTGTGTACTTGTTGATTCTTTATTATGGTCGAATGTTTGCTTACGACTTAAAAATGTATGTATGATATTGTTTTAATCTACTGCCGTAAATACAATTACCGTGAATTACAATTAACGTGGAAATTTAAAAAATGTACATTCAAGCTAGATTCGGTAGCTATAGGAGTATCGAGTCGACCAAAACTGACTAGAATTGTACGAGTTTTTACATGTTTTGCGCAGACGTCCGATAGGTGCCCAGACTCACGCAAACGTACCCTATAATGCCAGATGTGATGAATATGATAGAGAGCGACATTGACTAGACTATTTTTCTAATGACATTTGTACTTTGAGAAATGAATGCTGAAGGAAATAAATCTTTTAATTAAATACATCATTTTGCGATCTGTTCCAATTTAAAAATTAGAGAAAGAAAAATAACATAATTCTAAGTAATATATATATTTTAAGTAATTTTCTTAATATATATATATATATATATATATATATATATATATATATATATATATATATATATATATATATATATATATATATATATATATATATATATTACTTAAAATCTACATATACAAATTTTTGTTACACTTATCGTATTAATTTGTACGGTTTATAATTAAGATCGTATTGTAACTTTAGCGTCTCTCTCTCAAAGTGCATTTTTATTGCAGTAAATACATTATTGTTGTACAGGGGGCGACAAAAAATTATGATTGAAAATTGGGTCGTCAGTATTGAAAGTTTGAGAAACACTGATTTAGTGCATTATTAATGTATAAGGGGGCGCGATAAAAATTGTGATTGAAAAGGGGGGCGCCAGTATTGAAAGTTGGAGAAACACTGTTTTAGCCCCATTGTTTTAGTATTGAATTTTGTTTTGAAGAAAGTGGCAACGATCATTCTGATTTCATTTGAAAGTATTGTTTGTTTACGTTTTTGTGCTATGGCTTTTCTCGAATCATTTTTGCTAAAATTCGTAATTTAACATTTAAAGTATTTTAATACTACTTAAAATAATCTCATTATTATTTGATATGGGAAATCGCAAGAATAAATCTCGTTCGCAAAAGCGAGAATTTACTGACAAACAGGAGGGACAAAACAACTGAATTCTACACAGTGCATTCAGTTGTTTGTGTTGTCCCTCCTGTTTGTCAGTGAATCTTCAGTTGACAGAAGATTCAATATTTGGATTATCTTCAGGTATGACTTTGAAGTTCAAAAACTGTATGTTTATGTATGCTTTTCAAAGCACAATAAAAAGAAATAAAATGAACGACATAAATTTAAAGTTTGTGTGGGGAATGAGAATAATTGGTAAATGCCATTCATCTTCGAAGAAACTGTGTGCCAGTTTGAACATTCCTTCACTGTCAAAAGCTGCATACAGGTCTTGTGAAAAAAAATATTGAATGTTGCTTCTGTCGCATCAAAGAATGCTATGACTGAAGCTGCTGATGAAGTTAGGAAACTGAAAAACACTTCAGATGTTGCGGAATGTGTAGTTTCAGTCGATAGTACATGGCAAAGACGGGGACATTCATCGTTAAATGGTTGTGTCGCTGTTCTTTCAATTGACACAGGCAAAGTCCTGGATTTAGAAGTGATGTCAAAATGGTGCAGAAACTGTAACACATCAAAGAGTTCAGGAAAAAGTAAACATGTAAAGAAACACCAATGCTCGTGCAATCATCAGGGGTCAGCTGGAAGCATGGAGTCTGTTGGAGCATATAGACTATTTGAGCGTTCCCGTGAAACCAGGAAACTGGAATATGTAGAATTTTATGGTTACGGCGACTCAAAAAGTCATTTAGCTGTTAAGGATATTTATGGAATAGATAGCGTAAGAAAATATGAGTGTATAGGGCACATTCAAAAGAGAGTGGGCAGCAAACTGTGAATTTTAAAAACTAAGGAAAAAGGACTTGGAGGTAAGGGCAAACTTTCTGACTCATTTATAGACAAAATTCAGAATTATTATGGTATTGGTATTAGGACAACATGTTTCTCAAACTGTGGGGCGCGCCTCCCTGGGGGCGCGATAACCTTGGGCGGGGCGCGAGCATATCGAAAATAGAAGATTTAAAAATAATTAATTTACCGGAATGAATTAAGACAAAATACTTTCAGACATAATAAAAAATGCTCTTTTACTCAGATATAATTTATAGGCACGCGATATTAAATCATCAAAAATAAAAAACTTCTTCAATATCTAATTAGCTATCTTTGATCCTATAACCAAATAAAAAAAAAAAACTTATTTGATTTGCTGTAATCCCATGATGAGAGATTTTTTACTACGCTTTCTTTTTAAGCCTAACATACAACTCTTTCAGAGAAAAAAGATCCCAGACCCAGAATCGAAGAAATTTAGGAACATAAAAAATTCATCACTGACATTATTTTTGAAATACTGCACATTATAGCTGTAATCAAATGACCTTCTAAGTTATTGGTACAGTTAGTTATGACCCCTCTCTTACGTGTTTGTTTCTCATTTAGGGAAGTTGTAAGTAATGTATTTCTCTGTTGCGAGGACCATGCAAAAACGTTTTACATTTTTTTAGCAGTAACATACATAATATCATAATGAATACAATTTTTACCCGTAAGTAGTCGCGCGGGACACAAGGTTAAAATCGTTAATTCTGGCAAAACTGTTTATTTGTTACTAAAGAAAAATTGAAAAGTTCTTGAAAGTAGGTAAGTAAACTTTCTTAGTTAAATTATTCACTGGAATCACGATTTGTATCGTGTACAATAAAATAATTACATATAAAAAAAGGATTGGGGTGACTGTCGACCGTATCGACTACGCGCCTGCTCCCGGTTAAAACATGTTGAAGTCTTTTCGCTATAAATATTAAAAATAATATAATTATTCTTCATCGGAAATTTATATTATTGTTCATTGTTTAATATCAATTATAAATGCTAATTCGTGAGGCTTAAAATTACAATTCGCTTAAAACTAATTATAATTTGAGAAACCATTTTAAAAAGATCATTTTACATTTTGCAAACATTGGCGAGCACTTGGCTTTTCTCTCTTCCCAAGAGTTTTATTTTTCTTACAAATGAACTCGGGCGAAGAGCGAGCACTTCAGCCGATACTTTTAATGTATCAGTGCTTCACAGAGTATTTTATAACTAATTAATTAATACTAAATTAAGAACAAGTTTAATAAGTATTAACTACTTCCATGGGCTTGTCTTGCAAAGCAAAGTTTTTATAAGGAATGCTTATGATTAGAAATTGACCCTCTAAATTCTTTTTCTATATTTAGCAGATATCTATATTTTGTCTTCTAAGCAGCCACCAGATTTTGCAATATGTTCAATTTAAAAATTAGAGAAAGGAAAAATAACATAATAATTATCCTATTACTTACTTAATTTTTTTTTTTTTTTGCTTAAAAGTAGCATACAAAATTTAATACTTGTTATTAATTTGTATGGTTTATAATTAAGATCGCCTATTGTAGCTTTAGCATCAAAGTGCATTATTATTGCATTCAGTACATTATTAATGTATAAGGGGGGCGCGATAAAAATTGTGATCGAAAAGGGGGGCGCCAGTATTGAAAGTTTGAGAAGCACTGTATTAGGAGCAACATTGGTAATTTGGAAAAAATGCAAAGGGCTGTGATTGCAGCCTTTTATCATTGTTGTTCCGGTAAAAGCAATCCCATGCATGGTCAGTGTCCATTGGGCTCCGAGAGCTGGTGTGCTTACCAGCGAACACAATCTGCTGGCAAAGTGTTTTACGACAAAAAAGCTGGTCTTCCCAAGAGTATTATTAACAAAATTAAGCCGACGTATCTTCAGCTATGTGATCAAAATCTTTTGAGGAAATGCCTTCATGGGAAGACTTAGAATGCAAATGAGGCATTCAACGGATGTCTATGGAACGTAGCTCCAAAAGAAATATTTGTAGAACTTCAAACATTTTCTCTAGGATCTTATATAGCTGTAATAAACTTTAACAAAGGTTTTACTGGGATATTGTCTGTATTAGAAGCCCTATATATAAAAATTGGGTTCTACACTTTACGAGGTTATGCAGCCATTGATCAAACTCGTATAGATGACTCAAAACGACACTCTTTGCCCAGTGCAAAAGTTACAAGAAAAAAAATTCGAGCTATTAAAAAGAGAAAAGTTGTAAATACTGAAAAATATGAAGGTGTAACATATAAATCTGGATCATTTTAGGTAATATTATATATTTTGTAATAGTTATGACTTTTTAAATTCTCTAAATGTGTTTTTCTCAAAACTTTTTTTTGGATAAAATGTCATAACTTCAAACATGATATCTTAAAATCTAATAAAGGTACATAAGTGAAACTTTGTACAAGTGTTTTTGAATGTATATTCTAGAGAATGACATATGGACTTAGTATAATAATAATAATTAGTATTATTATTGCTCATGTTTTTGTTAAGAAACAGAAAAAAATTGTCGAAAAGTGATATTAGTAAGTTCGATTCATGATAACTTTTGACTCAAGTTAACAAACTTAAATATAATAGGTCATTCTCTAGTAAGATGATCAAGAAGTAAATTGCAATAAAAAACTTTGAAATATGTAGATTTTTTTACGAAGTAAGAGCGTTTGAAAAAATGTTAAAATTTTATTAAAATTTCTGTAAAATTTTTAAATTTATTAAAAAGTGTGTTCCGGTATTTAATTTTAACAAAAATTTTGTATGTTATGAAGAAAAATGAATCTTATAATGCAACAAGATTTTTACATTTTGCAGTTTTTCAAAAAAAGTTCTCCGAACGTTGTCGGATACCTTAACATTTATGAGCAAAATGTATATTATTTTGTTTAAGCCATTGATGTATATTTCTTTCATCCGTGTCAAATTTTCAGTGTCGTTACTCTGTTTCCGTTTTCTTCTATTTATAAATTTACCTTTCTTTTCATACTTGCGAACTCGTCTTGTTGCTATTAACGATATATTTGATGTTTAGGTGATAAAAAAAGCGCATGAAAATTTCCTAAATACGAGTAGACAAAGAATTTTAAGATAGACTGAATAACTGGAGATAAACTGGAATATTGGATACAAGTGGTCAGAATCGACGGTTACAGTTGTCCTTTTAAAAGAGGTTTAAACTTTAATTCCCCCAATTCAACAAATGTTTTGTCTTCGATCCTTTGTCGCGCCCGATTTTCAGTAACATTAACACTCGAAAAATGAAGCAGCTTAAATTCGAATAAATATAATATGTTAGATGTTGATTCTACATTCTATATTTAACGTTTTGTACCTTTTCGGGAAATAAGACTCTTTTTTTTATAGTTTTCACAATAAAACTCTTCATTTTAAAACAGATTTTTTTTTTTTGAGAAAATTCGAATATTGATTTTATTTGATTACAGATCAACTCCGATAAAAATATTTTCTTTCGATTCTTTTAAAGATATTTTTTAAGACGATAATAAGCGCGCGCGAGACTAAAAGGCTTACGAAACACTATTAAATTTTTTCAAAAGAAATTAAATGAAAAGAAATAGCAGGAAAAATGAAATTACTATTACACACTGTGTAAAAATCCCTATACAATATATTTTTTCCAATATTTTGAGTCTGTGAATACTTTAAAATATACACTCAGGAACATTGAAAATAGCGACCCAAGAAGAAAGCATCGGAGAGATTGAAATGTAATTACACATAATGACACAGATGAGAGATTCACTTGATCTCAAAAAGAAGACAATTAAACGAATACAGGGTGTGCAACGACACAAATACTGGGCAACTCCAATAGCCCGTTGGACCACTTCCTGCTGCAATACATGCCGCCACACGGTCCGACATTGAGTTGATTAGACACCTTATGTTGTCCTGAGGCAGATGGGACCACAAATCTTGAACAGCCAACTCTAAATCATGTACAGAGTGACACGATGGCATCTGCCATTTTAGCTAATCCCACACGTGCTCTACAGGGGACAAATTGGGGGAGCGGACTGGCGATGGAAGAGTCTGAAAATGACGTAGGAAGTCTTGAGCAACTCTTGCTGTTTGCGGACGAGCATTATCTTGCTGGAAAATTGCCACTGGGAGACCATGTACGAAAGGTCCTACATAGGGTCGACAAATATCGTCAACTTAACGTTGGCCCGTTAAGGTTCCACGCATCACAATTAAAGTGGACCGGATATCATAGGCTATGGTCCCCCAGACCGTTACACCAGCGTTGCGGGCAGTGTGACGTAGAACAATGTGGGGGGATTGTACCGCTCACCAGAGCACCTCCACACCCGTACACGGTTATCATCTGTCCCCAAAACAAACCGGGATTCATCACTAAACACAACCTTTTGCCAATCTGTGGCATTCCACATTGATCTGACTTGGCACCACTGTCGACGCAGTTGTCGATGTTCCGGTGTTAATGGGAGTGCACGGAAAGGGCACTAGGATTTAAGATTTGCTTTTG
The DNA here is from genome assembly GCA_019973935.1 of Trichonephila clavipes. Classification (NCBI taxonomy): domain Eukaryota; kingdom Metazoa; phylum Arthropoda; class Arachnida; order Araneae; family Nephilidae; genus Trichonephila; species Trichonephila clavipes. The sequence continues at coordinate 93,260 of BMAU01003396.1, read as the reverse complement.
CAAGACGTCTGGAAATTGTTTGTGAAACAATTGTTACGCCTACGTCTGCTCATATTGTTGAATGAGTCACTGTGGTGTCCACAAGTGCTTGCCGCACGATCCTTCGATCCTCTCTCCTCGTGGTCTTCCTGGTCGCTCCAGACCCGGTTTTCCGCACGTGGGTACCTTCTCGTGTCCACTGCTCCCAACAATTTCTAACGGTACATTACGAACGATTCACCTGACCAGCAACACGGCGCGTCGACCAGCCTGCAGTTTTCATCCCGATGATCAGGCCTCTCTCAAACTCGCTTAACTGTTAGAAATGTCTTCTAGCACGTTTACCTGGCATGTTTCGCTTACCAAAGTCTTCCTACAATCGGCGGGTAATCGTCACGTTTATGAATCTTCGAATTTACGCTGGCTTATATAGCACCCTCTTCCTGATTGTAGCGCCACTTCGGCGTGTATGAGCATGCGTATTGGCACAAAACTTGGATCATTTGCATATCACATTACGCTGTACTTATTTGCAAAGTTTCGCGATTGTACTCAGCTTCCTTCTTGGGTCGCTATTTTCAATGTTCCTGAGTGTATTATTATTCAAAATTTATTTTAAGCTTTGAATTCGGTTAATAGCTCAGAAACTGTAAATAACATTAGCTTATCATGATAAACAATATTAAAAAAAATTAAAAATTTTGTTTCTGCTTAATGAAATGAACTAATAGGTTTCTTTAATCATGAAAACAGCCATAATCAGAAGAATCAAAGTAGGCGGAAAAAAGAATAATTTAAAAACGATGTAAAGAAAATTCTGAAACTGTTGTGAATTTCTACATTTATTTCAAAATTCTTTATATAAAAACACCTTATAAGAACTAAACAATGCGATATTTCTTCTTAAACAAAAGTTTGAAAGTTTTTCCTTTGGAATTTATTCGATGAAAGCGCTTCAAGGCAGAAAAATGTTTTGTTAAAGGTTCGTTGTGTGTGTGTGTGCATAACTTATTTCCGACGAAAGTTAAAATTTGGAAGAAACAAGGAAAAACAATTTACAAAAAAAAATTCATATTTTACTGTATTCATATACGATTCTTTTTTTTCACGTATCAAAGCTTTTTGAATAAAAAAATAATGAATTATGATTATTAAAAGATGTATTCATTGTTTTTGATAATTGTGCAATATCCAATTCAATTTATGTTGTTATACTTTGAATAAATTTAATTTATAGCGGTATAAATAATTTACATTGTTTATATATACATACATTTTTTACAGAATTAGACTTTAAACAATAATGAGAACCATTCATCGTTAAAAGGAATTATTTTAAATATAATATATTTGTCACTGAAGACCCGGCTTGTAGAAGGACCGATGCACGTTTAATTTGTCGATTCTCAAAGTCCTCCCCTTAGCGTGGTGTTGAAGTTCAAGGATGGGGTGCCAATTACGTGTCGTCCTCTTAACTTGTTCATGGTTCAAAATTACGAGGTCCGTCGCCAATAGTCCGGGTGCTTTTTCAAAACATATATTAAAATCAGTCAATCAGGGGATGCATTTCAGTTATTAACAGGAATAATTATCAGCTTTGAAAAATGGATTTATTCCTTTACATCGCAATCTAGCAATAAGTATTTTGAGTCATTAACTAAACAATACATAATGGGAATGTATCAATTCATTTATGGATTTGAAACACCGAGTAGGCAAAAAGTCCGTAAAAACTTTAAAAATTTATAAAACCCAGAAAATTCAACAAAATAAAAAACGGTTTGCAGGTTTAGCATCAATAAGACACGGGAATTTTTTTAAGGTAAGAAGAAGAAAAATTAAGAAAACAAATAAAAGGGGAACGTTGCGTACGTAAGTGAAAGAAGAGGCTCGCAAATAAATGAAATAACGTTTTCAAATCATTTATTACAGCAGCATGTGTTCCACATATCCACCACTGCAAGGGATGTCACATTCCAAGCATGTCACAAATCCAGTAACGGCAGAGTATAGATTGTTCGCCTGCATACATGACAACTCTCGGTGGATCGCATCTTTCAATTCTGCCAAATTGGACGGATGGGATTGATACATCTGGGAATTTTACTATTCCCTCAGCCAAAAGTCTACTGGAGTCATATTTGGTGACCTAGGAGTCCATGTAAACTTGTAACGTATGCTAATGAATCTTAGACTTGGTCATCCTGAATTTACACGATCCGCGAGCGATCCTGTTTCCTCAAATCGCTGAACAAGCTTTATGAGGCATAACACTGTTGAAGGCCCCTTTCCAGTCTTCACATTTTTCTGAAGTCGGAATTTACGCCATGCAACAATCGTTGATTCCTTCTTCATTTAAAGCAGCTTCACCAACAAAGCTTTGTTTTTCTCACTCAGCTTCCTTGTTCAAATCCTTGTTGACATGCAACGGAAAATAAGATTTGGATCAAGAGCATCAGTATTTGCAATGGCCTGTCTCATTTGTCTATTTCCAACTCAGTCTTTTGCACCAGTGCCATATGTCGGCAGTTCTTTTTTTTTTATCTTAAAAAAATCACGTGACTTATTGATGCTACACCTAAAAACCGTTTTTATTTTGTTCCATTTCCGGGTTTTATTAAGTTTTAAAGTTTATACGGACTTTTAGACCACTCAGTACATAAAATTATAATTAGTTTAAAAATGTGTTAAAGTCGATTTAAATACTCTGAAATTCGTTAATCGTTTTTCTAGCCCCATTTTATTAATTATACCTTTTAAATTAATAGAAACTAAGTTTATTGAGCCACATTGTTCAACCAATATATATATATATATATATATATATATATATATATATATATATATATATATATATGTGGCATGCAGCCAAAATCAAGGCAGTCTTCGCGCGCAGGCGCAGCAAATCAAAACCAGAACAAAAACTTTTGGACATAAGAGCAGAGAAAGAGAGAAAGGAGAACGCGAGAGGTGCGCGAGCAGGCGTTACCTTCTGAATATCATCGTCAAACTTATCTGTAAACTTATCTACCTTTTTAATTAATTTTTGTTTAATGTTAAAATAAAATAGAAGATAGACCAACGTATTGGACCCCTTGTTGTCTCCCACAAATTATGGGGGCTCGGCCGCGATCGAAAAAATTTCGATTTTGAACCAAAGTCTGGACAATGAACAACAGCGTCCGTGAAGGAGACGCTCCGCCATTTTTCGGAAACTTCGTTCAACCTGTGTAGAGGTTGGATTTTTCAACTTCATTCCGCCTGTGTAGAGGTCGGAACAAATAACAAAATAACCTGTGTAGAGGTATTTTGCAACGAACCATCGACAAATATTCCGCCTGTGTAGAGGTTGAAAACCCATCGACGAAAATCCCGCCTGTGTAGAGGTTGGAACTAATTCAGTGAATAATCCGCCTGTGTAGAGGCCGGAACCACAATTTCAACTATATTACCTGCGAAGAGGTGAAATCAGTGGAATCGAAATTTTTCTTCATTGGATACATCGTACGTGCGAGCAACAAGGGAGCCAGAAAAAAAAGGTAGGATCTTTCCATTTCTAAAATGTATAAAAACGCTCTTAAAGAGGATCTCATAAGAGTTGTTCAGGAGCTAGACGGTATTGTCGAAAGTACTGACACTATAGTTAAACTAAAAGACTAAAAATTGAGAACAGTAGTACATTTGAAAGTGATCCAGATTTCGTTAAAACTTTAATTCAAAACTGTATAGATGAGAGAGTATCGCAAAACGAAAGAGAGGTAACTTCAGAACAAAAAATTGAGCTCGCGAAACTTCAGTTAGCAAAATTAGAAAAAGAAATCGAACTTCAATTAGCTAAAAATAAAGCATTAAGTTTAAATCCTGCAGCTAAAGTCGAAGAAAAACAGTTCGAAACTAACATAGAAAATATGATAAAAAGTATAAAAACTTTATCTCTTCCTGTTCCCACCAGATCTGAAAATTTTAATCTGTTCTTCCAATCATTAGAACACGCATTTTTAACCAAGAAAATAAATGACGAATATAAATCTGAAATTTTAATAAATCTTCTGGGCGAAAGAGCTCATAACGTCTTACTGTATATTAAAGAAGAGGAATTAAATGACTATGAAAACTAAAATCTATACTCAGAGAATTCCAATTAACCCCTCGCGAGTGTTTAAACTCATTTAAAATGCTGTAAAATCATCAGGCGAGACATACATCAATTTGCTGCAAGATTGACGGCAAACTTCCAATATTATTGTTCGTTAAGAAAAGTTAATTCCTTTGAATCTCTATGTGATCTTATAATTTCTGATAAATTATTTGAAACTTTAAATAAGGAAACCGCAACTCATATTGGCATTCGAGAAGCAGAAGATTGGTTTAGGCCTATTGATTTAGCTAAAGAGTGTGATATTTATATTTCATTTAGAAGCGGATCACGTAAAGAAATTCCTATTACTTATGGATATACCCAAGACCCCTTTAAAAATAGATCACAAAACTTTAAACCAAAGATTAAAGAGAACTATCCCCAATATCATGAAAGAGAAAATAAAAATTGCTATATATGCGGTAATTCATCTCATTGCGCAAGAGACTGTGAGAAGCGTTTTAAACCTAAAGAATCTAATGACCACATCCATAATAAAATAAACGTGAATACTTTGAAAATCGAGAGCGAAAAACAAAATAGCGATGAATGCACAAATCTTCAATACGTAAACATTTTTGTGGAAAATCAGCCCGTAACAGCATTGATTGATTCAGGTTGCCAGATCCCAGTTTTAAATTCCTCACTAATTAGAGTGCAAACACCTTCCGAAGAAATCATAACATTAAGCTCATGTTTTGGCGAAAAGCGAATGGTAGAAGTTAAACCCATAAATATTTCAATTAATCAACACTCTACTAGCTTAAGTGTGCGAACGGCGATATCACCGACCTTGACCGAAGAATTTATTATACATCCCAGTGTATATTCTGAAATAGAGAAACTAGGCCACGCAAAGAGCGATGTTTTATTGAGTGAAAGTGGATCCTCTTTGAGTGCAGATTTAGGTGCTCATGCTTATGCTTATTCTAGTGCTATTTCTTTTCCAAATGTTTCTGTTTCAAATGTGATAGAAAACTCTAGTTATGATTTGCCATATGTTAAAAACTTTAATGCTAGAAATGATTCGAGTTCTCTAATTAAGGATTATAAGTGTAATAAAATTAAGAGTACTAAGTTAAAATTGAGTATTGTAAGAGAAAAATGTTCTGATATAGTATTGTGTAAGAAAGCCAATGGTGCCATGAAAACGAGTTCCGTGGAATTTATCTCCCAATCTCCTACCCCTTCACCTATGGAACGTAATTATCGTCGGTTTGTGTTGCTCCAAAGGATCTTTCAGCCTTGGCAGTGGAAACGAAGGAAAAGAGAAATCGTTTTGAACAGACGTCCAGAACTCTACAGAGGAAAATATAGATGCGTTCAACCAAAGATCAACTTGTTGAAAAAGATGTTCTTATGCCGGTGAAACACAATATTTTCCTGTGGAACCTTCCGGATGTCGAAGAGGTGCCTTCACATGATGGAGAAACTGTCTAGTTCAGAAAATTTTGATATGTTTAATCTCTATATATTTGTCGTATAGTCCTTGTCTGTTCCGTTTTTTTTTGTATGTTTCAGATTCTCCTCTGGTCTCTATGGAAATACCGCTGCGGACAGCGTACGGTCAGAATGGCCGTTGTGGCATGCAGCCAAAATCAAGGCAGTCTTCGCGCGCAGGCGCAGCAAATCAAAACCAGAACAAAAACTTTTGGACATAAGAGCAGAGAAAGAGAGAAAGGAGAACGCGAGAGGTGCGCGAGCAGGCGTTACCTTCTGAATATCATCGTCAAACTTATCTGTAAACTTATCTACCTTTTTAATTAATTGTTGTTTAATGTTAAAATAAAATAGAAGATAGACCAACGTATTGGACCCCTTGTTGTCTCCCACATATATATATATTTAACACGAATATAAAGCATTAATATAAAGCACGAGAGAAATAAAGAATTACAATTTTTAACACGCTGGGATGAATGGTTAAATCATTACAGTAAATAAATAATAAATATTACCATTTGTTACATCATCCCCCTCTGGTTCCGACGGCGTCCCGACGAGGAACCAGGAGCCTGTGGGACCTTTGGTGGACGGACACGTTAACGAAGAGGAATAAAGGGTTTTACTTTGTCATTATTACAAGGAGTTAAAGCAGAGGTGTGGTAAACACCAAGAGGTTCCCCCAGATTATAAAGACTAGCAATCTCGTAAGATGATGGTGATCTTTGTGTTAAAATCACGTAGGGACTGTCTCTGCGTGGCATTAGTTTCGCACTTCCTTGCGCAGCGTTGCTCAGCGGATGTGATGCTACAAAGACATGTTCTCCAGGTTGATATGTTGGAGCAGTTTTTCTCTTTTTATCTGCGCATAACCTCCTACTATTCTGTTGCTCTTCAACCATCTCTCAAATCTGAGTGGAAAACTTAGCGAATTTCTCTAGATAGGGAGTTATCTCTGGCACAAAATTATCGTTCTGGATGACGACTCGGATATCATTAACAACTTCACTTGGAGTGCGTAACTCTGTACCAAAATTCAGAAAGGCTGCCGTCTGTCCTGTCTTTTTGCATTTGGCTGTGTTGAGAGCAAAGCGGATGAAGGTTAGCTTCTCTCCAATAGTCATGCTTGTCTTGGACGTCTTCTCAACTATGGACGGGGTGTTCAATTCTTCACCAAATGGATACTTGTGGGTAGGATTGTCCCAAAAGTACCAACAAGTATTCTTCACATCTAGAACCAAACCAGCAGAACTAAGGAAATCTGTTCCTAAAAGTGTTCTATTTCCCTTTGCCTTTGGGAGAATTAAGAATTTGGTCAAGACTGATATCCCCTCAATTTCTACCATTACTTGGGTTGTTAGGGCCTCACTTGTGGTCTATTGGCCATCTGCTAAGCTCATTGTTAATGTGGTTTCCTGGAAAAAGAGTCCCTTATCCTTAAATATCTGGAACATCCTTTCCCCAGCAACTGAATGTGAAGATCCATTGTCTGCACATACACGTCCCTTTATTCCACAGAAAATTATGTCGATTAGGGTCAATCAAGGGCTTCTGGTCGGAGCTGTGTAAGCATTGATGTGAATGGTTGCTACATCTGTTCTTTGTGAGGCGTTGAGATTGCAGGTGGGGCACCTAGATTTTATCACTCCTTCTTTCCCACAGCCATAGCATCTGAGAGGGGATCTCTCATTTGGTACCTGGTGGGAATATTCTCTTTTGGGAGGGTGTTCATGTTTCCTGAATGATACGTGTCTTCCATCCTTTACGGTTTCACTTGCCTTCGCGTGTCTCCTAGGTCCCCTGGGTAGGGAACGTCGGATGTTGTCAAAATCTTCCAGCTTATCTGCTAACATTTCTGGGGAAATAAGTTCTTCCCAGATATCCAGGTAATGTTCCTTACACTCTGGAGAGCATCTCTTTTTCATTTGATCGGCAATAATCAAATTCTTCAATCCATGAAATGAATCAATTTTAAGCTCATTGAGCCAACCTTCAAAATATACTCGGATTTCAAAATAATAATCCTTCCACGTCCCATTTGGGCTTTTTCTGTGACGCGAAAACAGCTCCCGGAATTTTTCTGCGATTAATTTGAACCGTTGCAGAAGCATTTCTCGAATGTGGGAGTAATCCCTGCATTTCTCCTCAGGCTCACGGACAATGAGGGAGGTTATATCACTAAGTAGGGCACCAATGAGATAGGGTACCCACAGATATTCACCAAGATCCAATAGCTTCATTTGCCGTTCCAATAATGTGAGGAACAGGTCCATGTTATCAACTTGAGGATTGAATGTTGGTAGCAACTTTTTTAATTCAATTTTTGTTTGGGGTAGGGTTTGAGGGCCTACAACTCTTTGAGTCTCATATGGCAGTCGTATTTTCTGCAACTCATATTCACGCAGTGTTTGTTCTTTTTGTTTGTTTTCCTCGTCTATCCTATTTGATACGATTCCCTCAAAGATACATTTCACATATTCAGGGTCTTCCTAATAAGCATCATTTGTTAAATTTTTTGTCCTTTATTCAATTATTTTTAGCTCTTCTCCCCTTCGACTCACATTCACCTAACTCAATAGCAAGCTTAATGAGATCAGCTTTTTTCCCTTTTCCCAGAAATGACATGACTGAGAAATTTAAGAGTTGCAAATAAATAAAATAAATAACTAAGGTCCAGGCCTTATTGTCCACCAAAGCTCTTACAGATATGGGAATACACTTTAAAATATGGCTAGCTTTAAAACCTTATAAATTATTATGCATTTCAAAAACAATTAAAATAGTTAAATAAATTAATAACATATTCAAAATATCAACAAGGAACGTTAATTAAAATAATGAAATAATATAAAGAAAATTTAGGAATCATCTGTTGTAATGATACAAAAATGCAATGCAATGAAAATACTAAACAAAACTGAAATAATCAGGCAAGTAATGCTACCTAAATTCAATAGGAAATCAGTAAAATATCAAGCAAAATAGAGAGTAATTATTAATGTGCAATTCACAAAATATTAATCAGGAAACGTTATCTCACAAGAAATAAATTAATATACAGCAAAATTAAGAATTATCGTTGCATAAGAATACCAAAAATCAATGAAATAAAATAATAAAATTATCCCTAGCACTATAACACACTGTAGCAGGATTGCTATCACTTGTATATGAAAAATGCACAAAACATTATTACAAAAACTTTTAACAGGAAACAGATTTTCTTTTTTTTCTTCAGACAATTGAAATCAGGATGATTCACTTTGTCTCTTTCGATTTCCAGGGATTTTCTCTTGATTTAGAAGGATTGCGGCGCAATACCAGTAATTTCTTCCGGGACAGTAAGGTTTACAGAGCCGGTTAAATTTTCATTTTCTGGCGGCGTTTCGTCACAGCGGTGGTTTCTGCTTCTACGGGGTCGTCGTTCTTAGGCCCCACGGGTCTGGGCGCCAGTTTTAATACGAATATAAAGCATTAATAAAAACATTAATATAAAGCACGAGAGAAATAAAGAATTACAATTTTTAACACGCTGGGATGATTGGTTAAATCATTACAATAAATAAATAATAATTATTACCATTTTATTACATATATATATACATATTTTATATATATATACATTATATATATACATATTATATATATATATATATATATATATATATATATATATATATATATATATTTAGAATATGTATGAAGGATATTTCACAATTTTGAAATTATATTTTTTTCTACCACATTTTTTAAAGAAATGGAGCATTTTTAAATTTGGATATTAAGAGAAAATATGTAAATTTGGAGTTTATCGGGACCATTGCATTATTTCTGAAAGTCCCTATTTCCTCTTAAGCGTTTTCGCGTTTAAGCGTTTTTCACTGTATATATATATATATATATATATATATATATATATATATATATATATATATATATGTGTGTGTGTGTGTGTGGGAGACAACAAGGGGTCCAAGACGTGTTTGTCTTACTTCACATTTATTTTAAAACTTTAACAAAGATTAATTAAAAAGGTAGATATTTTTACAGATAAGTTTGACGATGATATTCAGAAGGTAACGCCTGCTCGCGCACCTCTCGCGTTCTCTCTTCTCTCTAATTCTGCTCTAATGTCCAAGAGTTTTAGTTTTGATTTGCTGCGCCTGCGCGCGAAGACTGCTTGGCTTTGGCTGCCACAAACGGCCAGCCTGACTGTACGCTGTCCGCAGCGGTATTTCCATGGAGACCAGAGGAGAATCTGAAACATACAAAAAAAAAAGACGGAACAGACAAGGACTATACGACAAATATACAAAGATTTAACATATCATAATTTTGCTGAACTAGACATTTTCTCCATCATGTGAAGGCATCTCTTCGACATCCGGAAGGTTCCACAGGAAAACATTGTGTTTCACAGGCATAAGAACGTCTTTTTTAACAAGTTGATCTTTGGTTGAACGCATCGATATTTTCCTCTGTAGAGTTCTGGACGTCTGTTCAAAACGATTTCTCTTTTTCCTTCGCTTCCACTGCCAAGGCTCAAAAATTTTTCGGAGCAACACAAACCGTCGATAATTACTATTCATAGGTGAAGGGGTAGGAGATCGGGAGATAAATTCCACGGAACTCGTTTTCATGGCACAATTGGCTTTCTTACACAATACTATATCAGAACATTTTCTCTTACAATACTCAATTTTAACTTAGTACTCTTAATTTTATTACATTTATAATCCTTAATTAGAGAACTCGAATCATTTCTAGTATTAAAGTTTTTAACATGTGACAAATCATAACTAGAGTTTTCTATCACATTTGAAACAGAAACATTTGGAAAAGAAACACCATAATCTGCACTCAAAGAGGATTCACTTTCACTTAATAAAACATCGCTCTTTGCATGGCCTAGTTTCTCTATTTCAGAATATGCACTCGGATGTATAATAAATTCTTCGGTCAAGGTCGGTGATATCGCCGTTCGCACACTAATACCGGGAGAATGTTGATCAAGAGAAATATTTATGAGTTTAACTTCTACCATTCGCTGTTCGCCAAAACATGAACTTAATGTTATGATTTCTTCGGAAGGTGTTTGCACTCTAATTAGTGAGGAATTTAAAACTGGGATCTGGCAACCTGAATCGATCAAGGCTGTTACGGGTTGATTTTCCACAAAAATGTTTACATATTGAAGATTTGCGCATTTATCGCTATTTTGTTTTTCGCTCTCGATTTTCAAAGTATTCACGTTTATTCTATTATGGATGTGGTTGTTAGATTCTTTAGGTTTAAAACGCTTCTCACAGTCTCTTGCGCAATGAGATGAATCACCGCATATAAAGCAATTTTTATTTTCTCTTTCATGATATTGGGGATAGTTCTCTTTAATCTTTGGTTTAAAGTTTTGTGATCTATTTTTAAAGGGGTCTTGGGTATATCCATAAGTAATAGGAATTTCTTTATGTGATCCGCTTCTAGATGAAATATAAATATCACACTCTTTAGCTAAATCAATAGGCCTAAACCAATCTTCTGCTTCTCGAACGCCAATATGAGTTGCAGTTTCCTTATTTAAAGTTTCAAATAATTTATCAGAAATTATAAGATCACATAGAGATTCAAAGGAATTAACTTTTCTTAACGAACAATAATTTTGGAAGTTTGCCGTCAATCTTGCAGCAAATTGGATGTATGTCTCGCCTGATGATTTTACAGCATTTTTAAATGAGTTTAAACACTCGCGAGGGGTTAATTGGAATTCTCTGAGTACTATAGATTTTAGTTTTTCATAGTCATTTAATTCCTCTTCTTTAATATACAGTAAGACGTTATGAGCTCTTTCGCCCAGAAGATTTATTAAAATTTCAGATTTATATTCGTCATTTATTTTCTTGGTTAAAAATGCGCGTTCTAATGATTGGAAGAACAGATTAAAATTTTCAGATCTGGTGGGAACAGGAAGAGATAAAGTTTTTATACTTTTATCATATTTTCTATGTTAGTTTCGAACTGTTTTTCTTCGACTTTAGCTGCAGGATTTAAACTTAATGCTTTATTTTTAGCTAATTGAAGTTCGATTTCTTTTTCTAATTTTGCTAACTGAAGTTTCGCGAGCTCAATTTTTGTTCTGAAGTTACCTCTCTTTCGTTTTGCGATACTCTCTCATCTATACAGTTTTGAATTAAAGTTTTAACGAAATCTGGATCACTTTCAAATGTACTACTGTTCTCAATTTTAGTCTTTAGTTTAACTATAGTGTCAGTACTTTCGACAATACCGTCTAGCTCCTGAACAACTCTTATGAGATCCTCTTTAAGAGCGTTTTTATACATTTTAGAAATGGAAAGATCCTACCTTTTTTTTCTGGCTCCCTTGTTGCTCGCACGTACGATGTATCCAATAAAAACGTTGATTCCACTGATTTCACCTCTTCGCAGGTAATATAGTTGAAATTGTTCGAATTGACACCTCTTCGCAGGTTATATCTTGAAATTATAGTTCCGGCCTCTACACAGGCGGATTATTCACACTGAGTTAGTTCCAACCTCTACACAGGCGGGATTTTGAGGGTTCGTTGAAAAATACACCTCTACACAGGTTATTTTGTTATTTGTTCCGACCTCTACACAGGCGGAATGAAGTTGAAAAATTCAACCTCTACACAGGTTGAACGAAGTTTCCGAAAAATGGCGGCGCGTCTCCTCCACGGACGGCTTTTTTTTTTTCACGTTCCAAATTTTGATCAAAATCGAAATTTTTTCAATCCCGGCCTCTACACAGGCGGAATTTTTTCATGCTGAGTTCAAACCTCTACACAGGTTGAACGAAGTTTCCGCAAAATGGCGGAGCGTCTCCTCACGGACGCTTTTGTTCATTGTCCAGACTTTGGTTCAAAATCGAAATTTTATCGATCGCAGCCGAGCCCCCATAATTTGTGGGAGACAACAAGGGGTCCAAGACGTGTTTGTCTTACTTCACATTTATTTTAAAATTTTAACAAAGATTAATTAAAAAGGTAGATATTTTTTACAGATAAGTTTGACGATGATATTCAGAAGGTAACGCCTGCTCGCGCACCTCTCGCGTTCTCTCTTCTCTCTAATTCTGCTCTTATGTCCAAGAGTTTTAGTTTTGATTTGCTGCGCCTGCGCGCGAAGATCACGGCTGCCACACACATATATATATATATATATATATATATATATATATATATATATATATATATATATATATATATACATGTGTGTGTGTGTTTATATTTTTAAAACTATATTTTTGAATACAAGTTTAACGGTAAAAAAAAGGAATAAATGAAAATATTTTTGAAAATAAATTTAAGCTAAATGAATAGAAGTCTTTCAATTTTTTAAATCTTATTCAAAAGATCCATTTTTAAGAAAAGGAATTTTTCAAAACTATTTCCTTATAGATTATAAGATAGAAGTATAATTTAATTCGTTTAATTTCAAAATGGTAAATATAAATTATTTAAGAAAAATAATTCGTAACTACATTTTTTGAACTATTTGTTACCAGTAAATTATTCATTTTAATTACGAAGTGCTTAATTAATAATAGAAAAATGCACATGGTTCTGAAATTAATTCCCGATTAAAAGTTTAAAAAAAGTAATTATAAACTTTTCTAAGTTAATCTTTTTTCATTTAAACTGAACTTCACTGACAAAATTGATGTCAAGAAACTTAATGTATTCTATCAGCAATGTATTCTTAAGCCATCATTAACTTTCATATGGATTAATTAAAGGAAAAATGAATTTTCAATCTACTGTAAAAATATATTAATTTCACGTTTACTTAAAATAATTGCATTTTCATGGTAATTTGATTAAGTACATCCTCTAAAATGTACAAAAAAAAAAAACAAGCTTTTGTACTTATGCTTTTCTATTTTTCTGCAAAGACAATGCATTACCTTAATAAATTTAAATGTTTTTGAAATCTTCCAAAACTATTAAAATTCCGTAAATTCGTTTAATGAATCTTTTTTTTTTTAACATTGATGAAAAACAAAGTAACAATTCTGGAAAATGGTTCCATGAAATCAGAATTTTAATTTTCATGTCGCGGAGAAAAGATTAAATTCTCTATTATATTTACATAGTTATATTTCATTAAATTTAAAAAAAATATATATATATATATATATATATATATACATATATATATATATACATATATATATACATATATATATATATACATATATATATACATATATACATATATATATACTTATATATATACACATATATATATACATATATATATACATATATATATATACATATATATAAATGTATATATATATATATATAAATGTATATATATATATGTAATGTATATATATATACACGCTACTAAGGAAGAATAAGGTATAATAATAATAATAGCTTTACTAAGATAATTTATTCAAAAAAAATGTTTGGGTGTTTGTATGTTAGAGTTTCTAATCATTATTTTTAACTGTAGAATTTTTGAAGCAAGAAAAAAATTTTTTAACATATCAAAAAATTAACAAGGGCAAAAAACTAAGAAAAATATGTGTCAATTCTAAATTAATGATATGACAGTGGGCTTAAATAACTAGGAAACCGAAGTAAAATTTCAAATTATTTTACTCTTTTTTTCCCCCATGTTTTAAATAATAAATGTTTTTTAACAAAATAAAGTGTAACCGATTTCGCTTTACAAACACGTGTCACAGTTTTATTTTATAAAATGGTTTTTTTCAGCGATAAATATTCCTCAACGAGAGAAAATTATCAATACAAACATGTTTTAACGTTGAAATGAAGTGAGTTATATATATAGTTCACTGTTGAACAACAGTCGGGGAAAAAAGGAACAAAAAGAAGGAATTCTTTCAATGTTTAATTTCGAGATTTTAGCAATATTAAACGTAATTAGTTCCCGTATTGATACGCGAAATAAAAATTATTTTAGAGAATAGAGAAATGGAGTGTAATGTGCATATCCTGCGTTTCTTGCAACTTGAAATAATTATTTCACGATATTATTTATTCTATAATCCATATCATTATGCGAAATAACTCGATTCAATACATAGGAGTAAAAGACGGTTAATACGAAACAAAAATTGCTTAACACGAAAAGATTTTCCTTCTGGGAATGAACAAATTATGGAAAACACCAGCCGCGGAAGCTAGATTTAAGAGGGGTGTGAAATGAAAGAGGCTGTTTCGTAGAAAGGAGGCTAACTTGATTATAAAATACCCTCGGAATGGTCTGTGGCACGTGACAATTTTTTTATATATATATGAGAGATTTTCACACCTCCATTATTAGAAACGTCACAAAGAAACTAGACATATATATAAAAAAATTAGTCAATTCCTACTTTGATCTACAAAGACAAATTTTATTTTAGCTACTTTTTGTTAAATAGTTACAATTAATATAAATATGCATATGCATATGACAGGTTCCCAAGATTAAGGGGTAATTAATTTTTATTAATTATCATTAAAGTATTGTATTGTCATCCAAAACAATCATATATATAAAATTTCTGTTCAACGGAATGCTTTAAAACGTGAGAAAAAAAACCTTTTAACGTTTTGTCCCAAGTCCCTAAAAATGAAACTAACATGGCTGTATCTCTAATTATTTAAATAATTAGTTCCAGTCAATTAATTTTAAATTATTATAATTAAATTATCGTATTTTTACCCAAAATAATAGCGTATAGAAAATTTAAGCTGAAAGGAGTGCTTTAAAATGTGACAAAAAAACCGTTTCAAGTTCTGACACAAGTCGCCAAAAAGGATGCCAACGTGGCTGTATTTGTAATTCTTTGAATAATTAGTTTTAATCAATTAATTTTTATTAATTATAATTAAATTAATGAATTGTCATCTAAAATAATCATGTATATAAAATTTCAGGTTAATGGAGTTTTTAAAATGTATTTTATTAACGATTGAAAATTCCACCAAGATAAATAAATATATAAAGAATGTGAGCTAATATAGTAGGAATGGAAAAACATCTCATCCTTCAACAGTTGGCTTTGAAATTCGGTGACGAGTACACTGCAGTGTGAGAAGAATATCGAAGAGTTTTGTTGCATTGTTTTACTTTTAGAAAGAATTTTCTGCAAACACAATTGCAAAAAGCTAAGGGGAAAGTAAACTTCTATTTCGCTAAAATGGAGATGAAGCTTGATCAAAAACAGCAGACGAAAACTGGTATTGATTACTCTATTTTGTCAAAATAATTTTAAAAAAGAGCAAATTAAGTAAATGTTTAAATGGTTCTTATTAAATGCATGCCTAACCACATATATTTGTGGCTATAACCACATATATTCTCTCTCTCGGGCATCTAGGTGTGTGGGGAGGGGTAAAAAGAAACATTCGACATGATCCAAATAATCTATTTATTTTCCATACGAAGAACAGACACAATTTAAACTAATAATAGTAGGAGAATATCTCGATGTTAACCTTGAAAGTGGAACAATGACGATAAAACGCTAACGATTAGGAGACTATCAAACTTGATCCTTATCTTAATAAGGGATCAAACCTATCATTCCATTTAATCTAATATCAAATCAATCATAGTGAACACAATTGTCAATTTAAAGTTTCCTCCTAATAAGAATCAAATCACTATAATTCTATTATTATACCTTCAGTAGCAATCCCGCCTGTCTCGAGAATATCTTCTCTCCTTCTCTCTCTCAAACTAGAAGACCTCAACTATTTATAGTAAGTTAATTTAAATATCCTGATTCTATTCTTCCGAAGGGTTGGTTGTGAGTAACGAGAATTGATAGCCTAAAGATTTCCCAAGATGATTACTTGTAAAAACGCGTATAGATCTGTCACATATCTACGTAAATTAAATGTACTCTAAAAATTTGATTTTGTTAAATATATGTTTTTTGTGTGTGTTTTCTTTGCAATATCCCTTAACATGAAATTCTATTAGCACGAAAAAATATTACAGTCTCTTTAATTACATGTTAAATGGTTTTCACTGTGTGTATATGGATAGATACTCACACATTGTGGAAAATTGTCGCACGGTCAACAGCGCCACCTACAAGTAAAATTAGTTTGTACAATACCAAGATGTTAAAGCGGAAACTGCGAGTCTTTTTTTTTCTTTTTTTTTTCTGCCTTATTAACTAACATGTTTTTTTTTATCTTAGAATGAGCGTGACTTATAAAATATATTGAGGCCAGTTACCGAAATGTTGGTAAATATTCTTTAATTTAAAATGTTCGTATATTTTTTTATAATCAAAGGTTGTTCACTAAAACTCAGAGAATGTATAGTGACATAATTTTATAAATGCATTTACAGTCTAATTTCCTATACGACTAAACTTCTTCATGGAATTTTCATTTAAAATAAAAATTCTTCCATTATGTTTTTTAAAGTTCGTTTTTATTGTTTTTATACAACATTCCGAATAATGTTAAGTATTTTTGTACATGAAGTTGCTTCAGTTTAAAAAAAAAAGGCATTTTTATTCTTTTGAAGTCATCTGCAATATATCATCAGTAACATTTTCTTTATTCTTTAAAACATCAAACAAGAACACGTTTTCAAAAGTAACTGATCAAGTCAAAGAAAAGTCTACTTTGTTTGAAATGATACCATAAGGTCTTAAATGGATCTGAAAGCCACAACCAGCAATGTAATGATGTCTTAGCACTTAATGAAGACAAACGCTGATGGATGGTTTCAAAGAAAATGGTTTGCAACTTTATAGGGGAAGCTCTCATTAGCAATTGTTCCGAAAAGCGCAATTCGACGCGGAAACTTTATTTCCCCCTGCTTTGGATGCTAGATGCTTTTTCCTCTTTTCCATCCATTAGCAATCGGCTTTTTCCTCTCTCTGTTTCTTAGTTGTACAATTTTATTTATTTTCTTTCGAAAACATTGGAACTTTATGGCAGAATAAATAAAAAGTTGACGTGTTGTGTAATATAGGTATTTAGCATTTTTAAAAGACTTTAAGCTATATACTAAAACAGCTTTAAATTCTTAAATCAAAATATTGCATTAGTATTTAATGTTTTATGTTATTAAACAACTGTTATTCAAATAAACTGTTTATTTAAACAAATATTATATCTTTTATGTATAATTATTATGCACTAAATAAAATTCTAATTATTAATTAATTATAAATTTTGAATAGGGATGTAGTGCTAACTGTTATTTAGTGTTTTAATTAAAAATCACAGTTAAATTTTAGTGATATCATTGTATGTAATACTTTTGCTCAAATCTTTACAATAATGTAAAACCTAAATTCATGTGACGTCATAGTCACGTGGAAATTACAATCACGTGTTGCTAGACAATCCGTTCAAAAACTCGTGTGACGATAGTCACACA
This sequence comes from Trichonephila clavipes, assembly GCA_019973935.1. Lineage (NCBI taxonomy): Eukaryota > Metazoa > Arthropoda > Arachnida > Araneae > Nephilidae > Trichonephila > Trichonephila clavipes. Next base: position 75,296 of record BMAU01003396.1, on the reverse strand, counting down.
ATAGGCTCAATGCATGACAGGCACATGATAAAAACAAACAAGCTTCTCCATTGAATTCAAAACGAACATCAAACTTATTGTACTTATTCTACTATTCATAAAACTTAGAAAAAAATTTCAAATTTCATGATTGGGTAAAGATATTCAAATGTTATGAAAAAAATTTGCTCTCAAAAGATTTAAAAATTTTTAAAAAATATTATTTTATGCGTGCATTTTTAAATAAAAAGACATTTCGTCTACTAACGTGTGCTATTGTTGTTAAAAAATTTGTACTTTTTACGAAAACTTTTCTGAATAGATCAAAAGTTGGCAACAACGAATGCCATAGACTAATTAGGTGGGAACACATGATTGCTTTTATTGTGTGATTGTGACGCCACATGAGTTTTTAAACTGATTGGTTAAAAGCAAGTGGTTATCATTCTTATTTGTCAGTGACTTAGCATGAGTTGAGCCCATTGCAATTATGTATTTTTAGATGATCAGCTCAATGCATTTCATTCTTGCCAACTTTTGCTTTTTGCTGAAAGTTTTTCTTAAAAAAGTACATAAAAGTCAACCACAATAAAGCATATATGTATGTGAAATACACTTTAATCAAAATTATCTTTATAAAATGAGATTTTTTTTAAAAAAAATTAAGGTCTATCTGATGAAATTTTTTCATATCAGTTGAACGTCTTTACCCAATTCTGAAATTTGAACTTAATTTATCTCTAAGTATTATAAATAAAACAACAACTACTGGTTAGTTTAATGGCAGTTTCGAATTCAATGGAGAATAAGTGTTTGTCTTTACTATGGGGCCGTCATGAATTGAGACCATTGATATTGTAAAGCTGAATTCACACCAAGGTTGTCAGCGTCGAAGCGTTCAGCGTCTAGCCAATCAGAGACTTCATCTCGGGCGAAATGAAGTCTCTGATTGGCTAGACGCTAGACACTCGACGTTTGTACGCCTTGGTGTGAATGAGCCTTAAATATTAGATTAGCGTGCAGCTTTACAAATGTTTTCCTGATACAGAATGTAATGAAAAGGTAAGGTATCATTGCCTGTGTCTTATGCATGCAACTTGTTTTTTTAAAAAAATAACCTAAACCCCTGTGTTTTTCACTAAAAGCTCTGACTCCGTCAATATCAATACTTGCTATTTTATTCCGGGACAAGTTGCTTTTCTTCACACAATAAGCCACAAACTCAAACAAATCCTGATCAGTGTTTTTTTTATTATTTTTCTTTGATTCTAAGTCAAGTAATATCTCTCTGTCATTATAAAATTTTCATTAATTCCATGGAAATGATGAGCAATGGGCTCATGTGACGTCATAGTCATATGATAGTGAAAGCCACGTGATTCTAGCCAATCAATTCAAAAACTCATGCGACGTCGTAGTCACACGATAAAAACTATCTAGTGTTTCCAGCTAATCAGTTCACGCGCTCCGGTGTTGCCAAGTTTTGCTCTTTGCAGAAACTTTCTTTTAAAAAGCATCCATACAAAATGCATTATATTTAAAAGCATAAACATAAAATATGATTTTTTTTAATTAAAAAAATCTTTTTGAAGAATTTTTTTTTCCTAACATTTAAACAACTTTGCCCAAATATGAAATTTGAAACTTTATCTGAGTTTTACAAAAATAGAACAACAAGTACAATTAGTTTAATGTGTGTTTTGACTTCAATGGAAAACACGTATTTGTTTTTATCATGTGACTTGATGAATTGAGCCCATTGCGCAGTATCTTCGTTTATTTTGTGCTCTCATCCAGTTCCATAGAAAACCAAAAATGTCTTTGTTCACAGCTATCAACTGTTCTGTGAGTTCTTCACTGTCTGAGTCACTGCGCTATGCTATAGTTCTTTTTGACAATGAAATACTTTCCATTGTGTTTCTCACATCAGAACACAGTACAGTAAGACATCGATTTACGCGAGAGAATTTCGAGTTACGCGATTTTTAAATCTCGTCGATTTGTCTTTTTATTAATTTTTGAAGTTAACTTCTTATGGCACGGTAGGGAGAAATTTCTGTTACGCGTTACCAGTTACGGTTAGCAATGAAAGTAAGGTAGAAATGAATGAAGTTCCGAATTTTCCCCCGTTTTAAAAAAACGCCATCTAATTCATACTATTTATCTCAGACAAAAAATAATTACAGAATCGGAAAGATAATTTTTTTCGCCACGATATGGTATATTTTTTTAACAAAATAATGATATTTTCTATTTTTTACGATTTTTTTAAAAATGAGTCAAAATTAATACGATTTTATAAAAATGGTTTCTAAATCATTCCCTTTAAGTTTCCTTTCGAGTTAATGAATTGATATTTTATTCAAAACAAGTTAATGCTGTTCTCTTTTAAAATCAGTCATAAAAAAAATGACGAATTTTTTTTTTTTTTTTTTTTTTTTACAATTTTTCAAAAAATTACTCAAAATTTTAATTAGATATTTAATGACTTCATTTTTTATAAAAATAATCTAACGAAACTTTTTTTTCCATATGTAGAATAGCATTATCCGTAATCTGTTCAAAGATTGAAAAAATAGATTAAAAATTATGGCTTTTAAATTTTTTTGTGTGTTTTTCCTCTATTAGTCCTGAACTAGCATCCACCTCCCTTTACTCATTCAACAGCAGCTTTAACAAGCCTTTCCTCTTTTAGCTTTCCAATACATACTTTGTTTTGTTTTTACGTTACCTAGATGTCAAATTATAATCAATTTTATGAATTAAAAAAAATCGGAAGTGAGTCTTTAATCTACCCAAAGTAGGCATTTAAATGGTTCAAAATCTGTCAAAAATTAGTTTAAAAAGAGTTTGTTGGATTATACCGTTTTAAAATTCTTTTAAGGGAATAATACAAATAATCTATTGTTTTAAAATTTAGTGACAACACAACATTTCTTCCAATAGTTTGGCAATAAAAGTTTCTGTTTACTAAATTTTCAATCGAATGGAATTTCTAAATCCAGTTAAAGAAGTGAGTTTTTAAATCATATATATGCTTTGGTGTAGTTAATTTGATTGTTGTGAAAGTGTTATATAGTGCTTCATGAATTTGTATTTTAAGACTACAGTGGGCAGTAAAATTTTTTACAAACATGCCCCAAATTTTTACTGGCTCTATGTAACTTAGAACTAAAATCATATAAAAAAAATTGGTGAGAAAAAATGAGTACAGTTTTTAAAAAATTTTAAAACGTTCCATGTGTTTTGATTTTTTTAAAAAAAATTTCATATTTTCACCTAATTTAACTTCTTTAAGCAATTCTTCACAAATGTATGCATGCAATGTAATGTTTTATATGATAATTTACAAATTATAGGTAAAAACAAATTTTTATATAAAAATTTCAATAATTTTAATGATTTCCTATACATAAAAAACTTTAATTTCTTCTTTCACCCTATCACTATTATTACAATGCATCCAAACATTTATAACTATACATTAGAGGAATACTTCTGGAAAGTTTGTTTTGTTATAACTCGACAAAAATTGCAACGGTTGGAACATTTTGCATTTTTGTATTGAGTCAAATTTTTGATTCTGAGAGAAACATCTTTTTTCATTTTAAGGGAAATTAACTTAGTTTTTTTTTAAAAAAATTAAAGATATAAATATAAACTTGAAATTGAAAAACACTAATATCATACAAATATAAGATAGATGCAGAATATATGTATAAGATTCTGCAATATTTATTGCAATAGTCACATTTAAACGTAATATATATAGTGATAAAAATTGAAGTAAGCAAGAACATTCTAATAATATCTAAAGTAAAAAAAAATTAGCAGAAATGCATTTCATTATTATTTTATCAACCAGATAGTGTATTATGTATTTCATTAATCATAATGAGTAAAAATAAAGTATTTCAATGGGATTAAATTACAAAAATTCAACATTTTTGAGGAAAATTTTTAATTCTTAGAAAAACTGCTATTTTTATTCTCAAGGAATAGATTGAATTTTTAAAAGACGATTTTACCTTATCTCTACAAAACAACAGAATAATATCAACGACAAAATCAAATACTACGATTGATGCAGTCTTTTCGAGATATTTAAGCAATATTGTGTGCAAAACCTACATTTCTTACTTAAGTTACCACAAGCCTTTGGATAATGCTCATAAGCATAATGGAAATAGACTAATAATGATGATACTTTTCTCAAAATACAAACAGTAAAATTTTTTTAAGTATTATGTATTGAAAATGAAAATTTTGTCTATGCTTAGACCTTTTTCATCCTAATTATTTTTATATACAGTTTGAAATAATAATGATAATGAATTTGTTAATTATATATAAGATTACTTCAAAAAAAATAAAATTTTACTATACAATTCAATACATGTAAGCCAAAGAAGTTAACTTCTAACGCGTGTTCACACTGATACACGCTTTCTTCTTTTTTTTCATCATTGAAACTTAGGCGGTATCCACGCCAGAGCCTGATGAAAATGGTAATTTGATTGAAGAAGTTGTTGATATTTCCAAGAAAATAAATTTAGAAGCGGATAGTGATGACGTTCAAGAACTGCTGGATTTCCACAATCAGGGGCTGGTAATTCATAAGTTCATAGAAATGCATGAGCAAGAGTAAGACACTGAAGAACTTTAGACCTAGTTCATTTAGAAGATCGAATTATGATTAGGAATTTAACAAGCAGTATAATTGAAAAATGATTACAAATTTTGTAAAATATAGACTCCAAAGAAGAACGCATTTTTTCAACTAAACATGAAGCGAAGAAATTTTGTGGAAGAAAAAAATCTTTGAGCCGACATACTACTTGTTAGATTTCATGAAACGTTCTACATCATAATAATTTTGGTTTATGCTAGTTTGTATTTTTGTTATCTAAGATTTTGTTAAACATTTTTTCCAAGTTATTATTTTCTTTTGTCTTTAGCCTCAACTAAAAACAATTTATATGTATTTATTTGCGAGATTATATCCTGACACATTTATGAGGTTATCACGCAGTCCCTCTATGGCGTAAGTTATGGGTATTACTGTGCTCTTGAACATTCTACCGTACATTTCTTGGTAAATTCGTCAAACGAAAAAGTCTTGTAAAACAAAATTGTAGGCTCACGGGAAATTTACTTCTGTAGTTCTATTTTGAAGCGTTGATTGCTTTGTAAATAATTATTGTTGTTTCTTCAATGTTTAGTTCAGACTACGCAGCATTATTATTTTTTTACGTAAATTTTACCTCCAAATTTAGCATGCTTTGATTCGGTGTATAGTGTCTTTAATTCGATTAATGTTTATGTTATCTTCTTCAAGCGATTAACTTATTTGCTAATTAAAACTAAAACATTACAAACAATTTTTGTGTTCTGTTAACTGCTTTTTCTTAATTGCATCGTTGAAAGATTTTAATTCTTAAAAAAGAACATCAGCGTTGATAGTTACTTTTATAATCAGAAGCTAATTAAGTTATATATTTTCAGTAATCTTATGGAATTTAAAAGAAACACCATGGAACTCATTGAAAAAGAGAATGCTTTTTAAATCAGAAAATACACTTGACCTTAAAGGCATCATTACTACGCTTCGGTTAACAACTGAATTTTGAAGGATGGTGAATATGATAAATTAGTTTTATTAGCAGCAACCTACAGGACATCATTATTTGTGCCTTTTATCAAATTTTTAAAAAATGAACTTTATTTTTCTGAATAAAATTCTCTTTCTCTCTCCCGTTAATATTATTATGAATTTAGTAATGAGATTTATTAAAATGAACTGGTTTTGAATAGAGTTCTATTTCATAAAAGTATTTTCTAATTATGCAACTCTACAAGTATTGATTTATCTTTCAAAATTAGATTCATATTAAAATTAAATATTCCTCAAGGGCATGATTGTGTTTGGAATAATGTACCAAAAATTAGCATTTTAAAATCATACTGATATTGGAAGAAATACTATAATACATAAAGGAAAATAATCAGATATTTGTGTGGTACATTCTTAAATAAAATTATATATAATAGATATAATAGGAAAAATTCTGCAAAAATATTTTCATGAGATAGTTAAAAATATATAATTCTGTAATTTATTCTTCATTAAACGAAGCAGAATAGAATGAAAACAAAGAAAAATGTGGAATGCGTTACACATACTTATATTCCCAAACAAATCTTTTTAATTCGTAAATTAATTTTCAAACAAACTTACGATATAAATAATGTAATTATTGGATGATGGTGTTGATCGCGTTCATCTTCTAATTAAAATGGACTTTTAAATACATAACATCTACATTCTGTAGCTTCCAGGTAGGCATGTACACTTGCATATGGTTACTTAAAAATCAGCTCACATACCGGTATATTTATCATTGCATTAGATATTACAATGATGTAGTAACATAAATAAAATGTAAAATTAATGCAATGCATTTCAAATCTTATTGTTCTGGTTTGTGAAAAAATTATCACGTTAAATATTAATATTTCATTGGAAGATGTCCGTACCATTCATCTCTAACATTAAAACATTTAAGATATTTTAGATTCATATCAGAACCGTACTTCGCGTTTTTCATGACTTTCCATCCAGTAGTTTTTCTATTCCTACGACTAGGTCACAATCTCCCTATGTATAACTTGTTCAAATTTTCAATCGTTAGTAAAATATATTTTAAATCGCTCAGTTGAGCTGAAATTTGAAATGCATGATTATTTTAGATGACAATACGGTAATTTAATTATAATTAATAAAAATTAATTGATTAAAACTAATAATTCAAATCATTACAGATACAGCCACTTTGGCATTATTTTTAGGCGACTTGTGTCAAAACTTTAGATGGGTTTTTTTTTACATTTAATAACACGTATTTGAGCTGAAATTTTCTATACGCGATTGTTTTAGGTGACAATACGACAATTTAGTTAAAATTGAATAAAATCAATTGACTGAAACTAATTATTTAAAGAATTATACATACAATCAGTTTGGCTAAATTTTTAGCGACTTGGGTCAAAACTTTAAAAGACATTCAGTAGAACAGAAATTTTATATGCACAATTGTCTTGGATGACAATACGATACTTTAATGATAATTAATAAAAATTAATCGCCACTTTTATTGTGATTCTGTCCTAAGTATATACACATTTATATTAATTGTAATTATTTGTTAAAAAGTAACTAAAATAAAATTTGTCTTTCTTGAGCTAAATAGGAATTGACTCAAAATAATTTTTATATTACTTGTTCTATTCAGTCTAATTAACGTTTTGTAACAAATGTTTGAGTAAGCAACCTTTCGTGCTTTATTTGTTTTAAATTTTAAATTAAAGGTAATTATATATATCGAATTAAAGACTTATTTAGATATGAAGTCAAATTTTACTTGAATTGTTTCCCTCAATGCTTTAAATGTTTGTCAATAATTTCTGAAACCATGAATTGAAATCTAACTTATTAAGGTATCCGACTACGTTCGGAACCGTGATTTTAAAAAAGCGCATAGTGGATAATTTTCATGATATTTAGTGTCCCTCAGATTAGAATACATGCATAAAATTGTTTTAAGGACATTTTGGCAAAAAAAATTTATTTAAATATAATATTTTGGCAAAACATTAACTTAAAATAATCTTTTTCCAAATGTTCTCCTTTTGTGAAAAATGGTTCTATTATAATAATATTTTGCCTGTCTATAGCTCAGATCTCTGTACAGAGGCTCAACTAGAATTTTTGAAAAATTCACATTATTTTCAGAGTTACCACCAATTGAAATAATTATTTGCGTTTTTTTCTTAAAATTGCTCCCCTCTGTTGTCATAAAATATGAATAAACCCACTTTTAAGTTATATATTTCAAAAATTCTAGTTGAGCCTCTGAACTGAGATCTGAGCTATAACCAGGCAAAATATTATTCTAATAGAAGCATTTTCCCAAAAGGAGGACATTTGGAGAAAAGATTATTTTAAGTTAATTTTTTGCCAAAATATTGTATTTAAATAAATTATTTTTGTCAAAATGTCCTCTTAAAACAATTTTATGTATATATTCTAATCTAAGTGACACTAAATATGAAATTTATCCATTTATGCGCTTTTGAAAATCACGGTTCCGAACGTAGTCGGATATCTTAATTTGAAAATAATGTGTGCAATTATTGCCATGTTCAAAATAATTTATCGAGAAAAAAATTATAAAAATTATGATTTAATTATCCTTCCAGATTTTAATTCCCGAATAGCATGAACCAGTTTCGGAAGAAATAATTGAGAAATAACTTTCTTTGAAAAAAACAAACGAAAAAGAAAAATTAAAGGTTAAAACGAAAAAATTAGTTACAAACGCTTCTTGCTCTTTTGTAAGCTGCATTTCTTTTTGAAATTTAACTTAAGTTTGTATATAAAATGTTTTTAAAACTTACCTAAAACTAAGCCTCATTTACTTTTCTTCATTATGTAGTATTTATATAATTACGTAAATCCTATCATAGTTATAATTTGGTTTCATTGCTTGTATTCCTTTTTATTTTTTGCAAATTGTACAACAGGAATATTTACAAATATATTTAGTTCCGATATATTTTTAAAAAATTACTGAATTTCATGTATGCCTCATATTTGAACTCTTTAACCCTTTATCGACCGAAGGTATTTATAAGTACCACTCACTTTAATATTACAAAGAATAACCATTTTTACGAATATTCCGACGATACTTAGCAGGAATATTCTTTGAGATATCCTTTTCTTCCGAGATATATGGCAGCACGGGTTCTATGATGAGTATTTTAGTGTGGAAGGCGAATAGTTTTAAAGCAGAAAATGCGTTTTCAGCTAAAGGCGTTTTCATAGGATTGCGAAGATTATCATTTTTGTCCCGAAAAAATAGTTAATGTTAAAATTTAAGTGTCTTATTTTTTATATATGTTAATGAAGATCTTAGAAAACGATTTGATTGTTTGTTTTAAGTGAACATTGTATATAACTATAATTTTACAGTTGAATATCTTTAATTAATTAATTAGATGTAATAAATTAAAGTTCCCAAAGTTGAGTATTTTGTTTATGTATATCTGTTATTTTTCAATGTAGTGATCCCCCCAAAAAGTATTGCATGAAAAAAAACTGCAATAAATCATAATGCGATCGATAAATGTTTAATGAAAAAAATTATCTATAATAAACTGTAGCTGATAAATTGAAGAAAAAATTAGGCCATGAAGAGGAAAGGAAAGTAGTTTCTACTATAAATGTACTATATATATATATATATATATATATATATATGTCTATTTTTATATTTTTGTTTATATATTTGTGTATATGTATATATATGTATATATTTATATATATGTATATGATTATATATTGAAAAAATTCTTTTATAGTGGATTATATATATATATATATATATATATATATATATATATATATTCATATATATATATTTATATATATTTATATATATATATATATATATATATATATATATATATATATATATATATATATATATATATATATATATATTCATATATATATATTTATATATATTTATATATATATATATATATATATATATATATATATAAATATATAAATATATATAAATATATATATATATGAATGTGGGAGACAACAAGGGGTCCAAATCGTTGGTCTTTCTTCTATTTTATTTTAACATTAAACAAAAATTAATTAAAAGAGTAGTTGTTTTTACAGATAAGTTTGACGATGATATTCAGAAGGTAACGCCTGCTCGCGCACCTCTCGCGTTCTTTTTTCTCTCTAATGTCCAAGAGTTTTTGTTTCTCTTCCACTAGTTCAAGTTTCAGTTTTAATTCACTGCGCCTGCGCGCGAAGACTGCTTGGTTTTGGCTGCATGCCATAACGGCCATTCTGACTGTACGCTGTCCGCAGCGGTATTTCCATGGAGACCAGAGGAGAATCTGAAACATACAAAAAAAAAACGGAACAGACAAGGACTATACGACAAATATATAGAGATTAAACATATCATAATTTTTCTGAACTAGACAGTTTCTCCATCATGTGGAGGCACCTCTTCGACATCGGAAGGTTCCACAGGAAAACACATTGTTTCACAGGCATAAGAACGTCTTTTTAACAAGTTGATCTTTGGTTGAACGCATCGATATTTTCCTCTGTAGAGTTCTGGACGTCTGTTCAAAACGATTTCTCTTTTTCCTTCGTTTCCACTGCCAAGGCTGAAAGATCCTTCGGAGCAACACAAACCGACGATAATTACGTTCCATAGGTGAAGGGGTAGGAGATTGGGAGATAAATTCCACGGAACTCGTTTTCATGGCACCATTGGCTTTCTTACACAATACTATATCAGAACATTTTTCTCTTACAATACTCAATTTTAACTTAGTACTCTTAATTTTATTACACTTATAATCCTTAATTAGAGAACTCGAATCATTTCTAGTATTAAAGTTTTTAACATATGGCAAATCATAACTAGAGTTTTCTATCACATTTGAAACAGAAACATTTGGAAAAGAAATAGCACTAGAATAAGCATAAGCATGAGCACCTAAAGAGGATTCACTTTCATTCAATAAAACATCGCTCTTTGCGTGGCCTAGTTTCTCTATTTCAGAATATACACTGGGATGTATAATAAATTCTTCGGTCAAGGTCGGTGATATTGCCGTTCTCACACTTAAGCTAGGAGAGTGTTGATTAAGAGAAATATTTATGGGTTTAACTTCTACCATACGCTGTTCGCCAAAACATGAACTTAATGTTATGATCTCTTCGGAAGGTGTTTGCACTCTAATTAGTGAGGAATTTAAAACTGGGATCTGGCAACCTGAATCAATCAATGCTGTTACGGGCTGATTTTCCACAAAAATGTTTACGTATTGAAGATTTGCGCTTTCATCGCTATTTTGTTTTTCGCTCTCGACTTTCAAAGTATTCACATTTATTCTATTATGGATGTGGTCATTAGATTCTTTAGGTTTAAAACGCTTCTCACAGTCTCTTGCGCAATGAGATGAATCACCGCATATATAGCAATTTTTATTTTCTCTTTCATGATATTGGGGATAGTTCTCTTTAACCTTTGGTTTAAAGTTTTGTGATCGATTTTTAAAGGAGTCTTGGGTATATCCATAAGTAATAGGAATTTCTTTATGTGATCCGCTTCTAGAATATCACACTCTTTAGCTAATTCAATAGGCCTAAACCAATCTTCTGCTTCTCGAATGCCAATATGAGTTGCAGTTTCCTTATTTAAAGTTTCAAATAATTTATCAGAAATTATAAGATCACATAGAGATTCAAAGGAATTAACTTTTCTTAACGAACAATAATATTGGAAGTTTGCCGTCAATCTTGCAGCAAATTGGATGTATGTCTCGCCTGATGATTTTACAGCATTTTTAAATGAGTTTAAACACTCGCGAGGGGTTAATTGGAATTCTCTGAGTACTATAGATTTTAGTTTTTCATAGTCATTTAATTCCTCTTCTTTAATATACAGTAAGACGTTATGAGCTCTTTCGCCCAGAAGATTTATTAAAATTTCAGATTTATATTCGTCATTTATTTTCTTGGTTAAAAATGCGCGTTCTAATGATTGGAAGAACAGATTAAAATTTTCAGATCTGGTGGGAACAGGAAGAGATAAAGTTTTTATACTTTTTATCATATTTTCTATGTTAGTTTCGAACTGTTTTTCTTCGACTTTAGCTGCAGGATTTAAACTTAATGCTTTATTTTTAGCCAATTGAAGATCGATTTCTTTTTCTAATTTTGCTAACTGAAGTTTCGCGAGCTCAATTTTTTGTTCTGAAGTTACCTCTCTTTCGTTTTGCGATACTCTCTCATCTATACAGTTTTGAATTAAAGTTTTAACGAAATCTGGATCACTTTCAAATGTACTACTGTTCTCAATTTTAGTCTTTAGTTTAACTATAGTGTCAGTACTCTCTACAGTACCGTCTAGCTCCTCAACAACTCTTATGAGATCCTCTTTAAGAGCGTTTTTATACATTTTAGAAAAATTTAGAAAGATCCTACCTTTTTTTTTTTTCTCTGGCTCCCTTGTTGCTCGCACGTACGATGTATCCAACAAAAACGTTGATTCCACTGATTTCACCTCTTCGCAGGTTATATCGTTAGATGAAAAATAGTTCTTGAAATTGTTCGAATTGTCACCTCTTCGCAGGTGTTTGTGAGTGGTTCCAACCTCTACACAGGCGGAATTTTCGTCGATGGGTTTTCCAACCTCTACACAGGCGGAATATTTGTCGATGGTTCGTTGAAAAATACACCTCTACACAGGTTATTTTGTTATTTGTTCCGACCTCTACACAGGTGGAATATTTGTCGATGGTTCGTTGAAAAATACACCTCTACACAGGTTATTTTGTTATTTGTTCCGACCTCTACACAGGCGGAATGAAGTTGAAAAATTCAACCTCTACACAGGTTGAACGAAGTTTCCGAAAAATTACGGAGCGTCTCCTTCACGGACGCTGTTGTTCATTGTCCAGACTTTGGTTCAAAATCGAAATTTTATCGATCCCGGCCGAGCCCCCATAATTTGTGGGAGACAACAAGGGGTCCAATACGTTGGTCTTTCTTCTATTTTATTTTAACATTAAACAAAAATTAATTAAAAAAGTAGTTGTTTTTACAGATAAGTTTGACGATGATATTCAGAAGGTAACGCCTGCTCGCGCACCTCTCGCGTTCTTTTTTCTCTCTAATGTCCAAGAGTTTTTGTTTCTCTTCCACTAGTTCAAGTTTCAGTTTTAATTCACTGCGCCTGCGCGCGAAGACTGCTTGGTTTTGGCTGCATGCCATATGAATATATATATATATATATATATATATATATATATATATATATATATATATATAGTCTAATTCTCTACAAACAAGACATAAACATTCACCAATCACATTCACCATCACAATTCACCAACACAGAGACAGTAAAGATATCATACAATGAAGGACACTAGATTAAAAATTATAAAATGAATGCTGCAGTATAATAAACATTGCTGACTTAGGACATCTAATATATAAAAAAATTTATATAAAAGTGGGGTTAAACCTGTTTTTGGCCAGCCAACCTTCCCCCTTTATGTAAATAATACTGAGCAAAAACTTATTGAGAGAAATTGATAGGAATGCCTAAATCCATTACAAAATAGAGGTAAATTACCTAAAAATTGCACTTTAAAATGCAAAGCCCGTGCTAAATCTGAGTGCAATAAATAAGTTATTGCCAGATTATGGAACCTAATGCAGATTTAAAGCATGTGAATGGCTGAAATGTAGCACTTAACAAAAGTATAAAAAGAATAGAAAGAAAAATTAAAAAAAAAGAGTTACAAAATAACATAACTTTAGTGACACTAGAGTATATATGAATTAAATAACAATAATTAATTTTAACTAATAATAGAATATGGAGAATATATATATATATATATATATACACTCTGTCGCAAAAAAATATATGCACCCAGAAGAAATCAAGCTACAATCACGAAACTCGGCAAGAATGTAGTCTGATAAGAGATATGCAAATGATTAAAATTTCGAAGCCAATGAGACAAGGCTAAGTGTGCTATGCGCATATTAGTTGCGCAACTGGGAGAGTTTAAAAGCATGAGTACGAGCGCCGTACGGCTATCCAAATGAATCTGATGACTTTGATAGACGATATTAGGACTTAGGATGCCTCTAAGACATAACCGGAGGCAGTACGAGCAGCTGACGGACTTTGATAGGGGCCGTATAATAGGCCTCAGAGAAGCAGGTTGGTCGAATAGACGTATCGGCCGCCACCTCGGTCGGAGCGATATGGTAGTTGCTCGGTGTTGGCAACAGTGGATCACAGAAGGTAGAGTGTACCGTCGCGGAGGGTCAGGACGTCCCAGGAACACAAATGATCGCGAGGATCGTGCAATCAGAAGAGTGGCCACTTCGGCACCAACAACGTCGCTAGCATCGATTCAACGCCACTTACCTCCTTCCAGACATCCAGTGCCATCAAGAGAAACCATAAGGAGACGACTGACCGAAGTCGGCTTGAGGAGCCGACGTCCGCTAAGACGCTTACCACTGACCCCACATCATAGGCAGTGTCGACTGGATTTTGCCGACCTCGGGCAACTTGGAGTGTGACAGACTGGAGACGTGTCATCTTCAGTGATGAATCCCGATTCAGTCTCAGTGCTGATGACCACCGCACACGTGTCTGGAGGCGCACCGGCCAGCGGTCCGATCCGGCATTTATTGTCGAGCGGCATACGGCAATTTCACAAGGTGTGACAGTGTGGGGAGCAATTTCTTGGGACACACGATCATCTTTAGTGGTCCTTCAAGGCACTTTGACAGCTCGCAGATACGTGGACGATATTTTAACGCCGATTGTGCTACCCATGCTATCAAGTCGCCCAGGTGCCATTTATCAACAGGATAATGCTCGTCCACATACTGCGCGACTCTCCCAACAATGTCTTCAAGAATATGACGTCCTACCATGGCCTGCCAGGTCACCAGATCTTTCGCCAATAGAGCATGTCTGGACGCGCTGGGAAGGCAACTGCAGCCGTCCCGAGATACAGGAGAATTAACTGCGCAGATGCAAAGACTATGGCAGGATCTTCCACAGGGGGTCATAAGTAATTTAATTGAATCGATGCCACGCCGAATTTCGGCTTGTATAGCTGCCAGAGGTGGCTTTACTTCTTACTGATTTTTAACCTTTTGCAAGCTGTAACCGCTTAATAAAGTGATATTTTGTTCTGAATTTTTAATCATTTGTTTATTTTCATATACACTACATGCATACCAAATTTCGTGAATGTAGCTCAATTTCTTCTGGGTGCATATATTTTTTTGCGACAGAGTGTATATATATATATATATATATATATATATATATATACTAGATGACCCGACAGACTTTTTGTCCTGTACGCACATCTTAAATTCAAAAGATATTAATTAAAAATGCTAAAAAGCGTGAATCGTCTTCATTTTCGTAACAATAAAGACCGGGTTTGGCCTGTTTGGCTGAAAATCAATTTTCGACGCCAACTTACGTCTTTTTCAAGTCCTACTATTAGCTCACGATCTCTATACATATTTTATTTGTTTCTTTATTTATTTATCTTGGTGGAATTTTCAATCGTTAATAAAATACATTTTAAAGCACTCAATTGAGCTGAAATGTAATGTACATGATTATTTTGGATGACAATACAATAATTTTTTATTATAATTAATAAATATTAATTGATTGAAACTAATTATTTTTAAAATTAAAAATACAGCCAAGTTGGCGACTTACGTCAAAATTTGAAAAGGTATTTTTCTCACGTGTTAAAGCATTCAGTTGAAAGGAAATTGAATATACACAATTGTTTTGGATGACAATACGATACTTTAATGATAATTAATAAAAATTAATTACCACTTAATGTTGTGATTCTGTTATATGTATATACCTATTTATATTCATTGCAACTATTTAAAAAAGAGTAGCTAAAATAAATTTTTCTTGGTTGGTATAAGTAGGAATTGATTTAACAAAATTTTTTATATTACTTGTTTATAACAATAGCGTTGTTACAACAATGCAGGTGAATGTTGAGCTGTATTTTTTGAATGTTTTTAATTAATATCTTTTTAACTAATTGCGATATTGGACCGAATTGTGAATATAAACTATTCTCGAAATTACTTGAACCCACACAAAAAATTTCAAAGAAATCGGTCCAGCCGTTTAGGAGGAGTTTAGAGACATACACACGCACAGAAGATTTTTATGTATAAAGATATATATTCTCACTTTTTTCTCTTTCCTTCTCTCTCTCTCTCTCTCTCTCTTGTCTTGTCTAGGGGTAAGTATTTAAGGGTGAGTGATGAATTATTAATTGAATCTAAGTCATTTAAACACAAATACTTCAAAGTAAAAGAGAATTTATTTAAAGTTAAAGGGAAATATTTACAAAAGGGGATATTTACAAAGAGAAAGGCATGCATGAATTAGGTTAATTAAAAGTTGAGTTATACCTTTAGAAGACGGGGAAATAAACCTTTTCTCATTCTTGGATGTCAGGACTGGTGGTGCGCGCAGGGCGTGAAAATGCGGTAAAGACGCGACGTGTTGAACAAGCAGTGGTTAGTTGGCCTCTGCCGAAAAATTATTCAAGCCGGAGCTACGAAAGCTCACTAGATGGCGCTGCTTCGAAATGCAGTAATAAATAAAATTGAGATTAATGGTCCTCTGAAAAGGATATGACTCAACCTTTTAACAAATGTTTCAAAGGGAAAATCCTACAGAATCACCCTCTCCTGACAGAGCTGGTCTCTCAGCTCTTACAAAATGTGGAGAGCTAAAGTACATTAAATACAAACTATTTTTAGTTACAACTATAAATTCGATGATTATTGGAATGTGGATGCAATAAAGACAAGTAATACGATTCTTAAAGATAATAAAATAAAATATTACAGATGAAAGGATGTATACCTAATATTCACAATTCCGGACCTAAAATAAAGCATATAAAAACAAAATTTTCTATGTTGTGATCTACAATTAACAAAACCATAAAAAAAATCCTTCGCATCAATAGAAAGATAAAGAATAATACGAAAATAAAATAAATGTTACAAGTGAATATAAAATGATTAATGGAAACGAGTGTTACCATAGAACATCTATTAATTTCTCAAGAGGAATATAATATGAGAAAAATTAAAAATAATAACAAATAAAAAAAATTCAATTAAGCATAAAAATGTTTCATCAAATCAGCTGAGGTGGTGGTTGAGTTCGATCCATCGTGCTGACCAACCTTTTCCACTTCATACCTATCTTTAGAATTAACTTTTGTTACTTTGTAAGGGCCTAAGAACTTTGGTCTTAGTTTCAGTCCAGCTCCAAATTGGGTTCTTTGGATGGCAACTAAATCACCTTCTTTGTATAACGAAGCTTTCTTTCTTCTTCTGTTATACGTCTTTCTATTTTCAGACTGCAGGGTTTCGATGTTCTTTTTTGCATCGTTTCTTAAAAATTCGCGTTGTTCTAGTAATTCTTTCGCCATTTCTTCTAGAAGTAAGTCTTTGATTAGGATGTCTTCCTTGTTACGCATTTTGATTCCCACTAATAGTTCGAATGGTGTCCATTTTGTACTGCGACTTATAGTACTATTTAGTATTCTCTGTAATCTGTCGACGTATTTGTACCATTTCGTTGAGTCGTCTAATGATAGTTTGGTGAGAACTGGAATCAAAGTTCGATGAATTCGTTCAACTTGTCCGTTTCCTCGAGGAACACCTGTCGCTATTTGTAGATGTTGAATGTTTTCTTCATCACAGTAGTCGTTGAATAATTTTGAAGTGAACGCTGAACCTCTATCAGAGATAATTCTAATGGGATTACTAAAGGTTTTCTGCTGTTGTTTTAGTTTTTCGAGGGCACTTTCAGCAGACACAGTTTTGACGGGATATAGCCAAGTAAATTTGGTAAATGCGTCTACTACGGTGAAAATGTGTTGATAACTTTTGTTTGTGGAGGGTAAAGGACCAATGAAGTCAACATGGTACGTACTTAAAGGAATGCTTTCCTTAGAAATAGGATTCAAAAACCCTTCCTTTTTGCCAGTTTTCTTATTAGCTAAGATACATGGAACACAATTAACTATTACTTTTTGAACGACGTTGGATAAATTTGGGATAAAAAATTCCTGTTTCACAATTTCTTCGGTTTTTCCTACTGAGAAATGACCATTTTCGTGAATCAATTTAATTAGTTCAGCTTGCATTGCTTTAGGTGTTACAATTAATTCTCGACCATTTAAGTACTTGTAGAGTATACCATTTCGCTCAAAATATTATTCTGATTCTTGCTTCTCTAGAAGTGATTTCAATGTCTGGATGTTGTCATCTTCCTCTTGTGCTTTTTTAAGCTTTGAAGTTAATGTATCATTGCATACCATCATTACGGGATGTCGGCTAAGAGCATCGACGTGCTTCATACGACTTCCAGCTCTGTGCTCTATTTCATAATTGAATTCTTCTAATTGAAGCGCCCATCTGGCTATGCGAGTAATTAGCTCCTATTTTTGCATAGTCTTCTGAAATGCTGAACAGTCAGTTACTATTTTAAAGTGTTGTCCTAAAAGATAAACACGAAACTTCTTTAACGCGTTGTAACGTTTGAAAGAATAACGGTAGAGTATTCTTGGTTAATTAAAATATGGAATTTATTTACGTCACAACTATTGAAAATTATTTACTAAATGATACATTACAGTTGTTAAAGTTAATTATAGATTGTTAGAGTCCTCTATTTTGTGAGAGGAGGATTCGTTGGTTACCGCTCCCGTGCAAGTTCAAAGCATCTCTCCTCTCATTTTCCGGTCGACGAGCTAGATTCTTCGGGGGTCAAAAAGGGGTTGCGTTGCAGCTGCAGATGCACGTGTGGGTGTCGGGTCCACAAAGAAAGCCGACTAGATGTTGATGTTTTCGAGAAGTGACGTTACAGTGTTGATAATTGCTAGTACCTCTAATTCGTAGCTGTCATACTTTTCTTCTGCTGTATTTGTCTTTTTCGACATGTAGTAAACGGGATGTAACTTTCCATCTTCGGCTTCTTGTAACAAAATTGCGCCGTACCCTTGTTTACAGGCGTCTGTATGCAGTTCTGTTTTTCTTCCATACTTGTAGAGGTGCAAGATTGGGCCTTCCGACATGATTTTCTTCAATTTTTCAAATGCTTCTTTTTGTTGAGTCCCGAAAAAACAAAGTGGTTTTCTTTTCTTGTTAAATCGCTAAGTGGTTTAGCTATCTTTGAATAATCTTTGATGTACTTGCGGAAATATCCAGTTAAACCAAGAAAACTTTGTACTTGTTTTATTGTTGTTGGTTCTGGAAATTTTCGGACAGCTAGTGTCTTCGTAGGAGATGGTTTAATAGTTCCGCTTTCTACAATGTGACCTAGAATATCAATTTTCTTTTTTAAGAATTGGCACTTCTTGAACTTAATTTCTAATCCGTATTTCTTTGCGACTTCAAAAATAATTTTAAGTTTTTCTAGACCTTCCTGTTCGTTTTTCGCTGGAATGACCAGATCATCTAAATAACTGATTACAGTTCCTTTCCAAGTAAGATCTCTAAATATACTTGATACGTAGCGTTGGAAAACTCCTGGACTTGTGCTTAGTCCGAAAGGAACTTTGATGAATTCAAATTGTCCATCTGGGACGATAAAGGATGTATACTTTCTGCAATCTTCGTCAACATCGACGTAAAAGAAACCATTGCGTAAATCTAATGTAGAATATACCTTTGCTTCTTGCAAAGTGTCTAAAACATCTTCGATGATAGGTAACGGAAATTTATCTTTCACAAGCTTCTGATTCAATTTTCTGTAGTCAATGCACATTCTCGAAGATCCATCTTTCTTTTTTACCATTACGATTGGACTTGCATATTATGAAGAACTCGGACGTATAATGCCTTCGTTGAGCCATTCTTCTATCTGTTTGTTTACTTCTTGTCTTTCTGTGAAAGCTAGTCGACGAGGGTGTTGACAGACTGGTTCTTCGTCTTTTAGAATAATTCTCATTGTGACGTCAGTAGATGCTGTTTTTTCTGGCTTGTAGTCTTGAATAAACTTTTCAAGTTCCTTCTTGATTTGACGATTTTCAACATGACGTAGGTCTAGTTCTTCTTGAAGATTTTCAGCAGATATTTGCATATGCTGTGCATGATTCTCATATTTGTTGAATTTAACTCCTTCTTTAGTAAAACTTATCGATGCTTGTTCCAAAAGATCTGATCCAATAACTGCTTCTAATTTTAATTTATCAGTCGGTACAACATGCCAAGTTAACGAGTAATTTTCATCATCTATTTTGAACTTATGTTCAAAGGAACCGATAGTTGTCACTTGTGCTTCACCAATACCTGTGAGAAGCATCTTGTTCTTCGAAAATTTTGTTGGATCCATTATTCTTCTGCTTGTGTTTTCTCGAAGCAAACTTACGCTACTACCACTGTCTATGAGCGCCGTGATTTTCACCTTTCCAAAAAATATCTCTTTAGTACGTAAACCTTCCTTAACGATGAGTGTGCAAGTTTCTTTTGGAGGTTCTTTGAATTTCTGTGATTTTGAATAGTTCGTCTGAGCACGCTTGGAAGCATTGTGATTTGAGTGTTTCTCGTAATTTTTGTTGTAATACCCTTTCTGCGCGCTGCCTTGATATCTTTGAACAGATTGATACTTGGTAACAGGGGCTTCGTAATGTTTGTTGTAATTCGTTGACGCTGGAAACTTCTTATATTTCCTGTTATACTCGAATTTTCCTGGTGCTTCATATCTGCGATTCTTTTCTGTGAATTTGTATTCTTGTTTCTTCACAAATGGACTGCTAGATTTTTGTTTCAGGGTCCTTTTAAAGTCTTCGAATTCTTCTAGTTTTTCTGCTAATTGAACAAGGGAGTTCATATTTGCCCATTCATCAAGATAATATTCTTTAAATTCAAAAGGAGTTTTCCGTTTGAGTTGATCTGTTATGATTAGATCTGATAACTTTTTGAAAGTATCTATCTTCAATCCATCTATCCATCCGTTGAAGTAAGTGTTTAACTCATGGTAAAAATCAATCCATGTTCTTTCAGGTGCTTTTTGGTGAGTGACAAATAGTTGTCGAAACTTTTCTGGAGTTAGTTTAAAGCGTTTCAGCAGTAAATCTTTAACGTGTTTGTAAGAGTTGGCTTTATCGTCAGGCTCTCTCGCTATGATGTGAGATACTTCCGTCGGTAACAAGCCTAACAGATGAGAAACCCAGTTTTCTTGATCAATATTCAATCTCTGCGCTTGACGTTCAAATAATTTTAGATAAAGACTGATGTCTTCTTTCAAATCAAAACGATGTATAAACTTTGAAACTTCTTTGACGAGAAATTTAGTATCACTTTCTTTGGATGTATCAGCGCCTAACTTGGATTGTGTTTGGATTCTTAACTTTTCCAACTCAAATTCATATTTGCGTTTTTGCTCATCTAACCTCAATTGTTCGAAGCGTAATTTTTCTTCTCGTTCTTCAATGCGTAATTTTTTTTTTTTGCTCTTCAATGCGTAATTTTTCTTCTCTGGCTTTGCGATCCTCAACAATCGTTGAATGTATGTTTTTGGTCAGTTCTTCGTCATAATCTTCACTACTAATAATTAGATCTTTGAGTGTGGCGATGGTCATAGATTTATCGAATTTTAAATTTAATTCCGTGGCTAAGACAAATAAATCTTCGCGTCGACCTTTGCTAAGATACGCCATTTTAAAATTTAAATTTAAGTTTAGATAGTAACCAAAGGAATAAACAAAATTGTCACGCGTTCAAACAAAAACAATGATGTTGCTATTGGCAATTCTCGTTTGCATTTACAAAAATTCTCGAGTTAAAATGATATTGCATCAAAATACACTAAATATACATTGAAATATTCAAATTCTATTCATTTAGAAATATTTTAAACCAGTAACGCGTAAAGACAACAGTGCGAGCTAAAATACGTAATGCTTAATTTAAAGTAGTCAAATCATTAATTTCAACTAAAAACAAAACCTTTTTTTTAAAAAACATTTGATATATCAGTTATCTCATTTCGTTATAATAAATGCAAAAGAATTTGATAGAAAAAATAAATTAATATAAATCTTGTTTAGAAACAGTGATTAAATTTATTGTGATATGAAAAAGTTAATCATTTAAAGTTCTTTGCTGAAAAAAGCAAACAATTAGAAGTTAGTTACTTAAGAAAAATCTCATATATATTTTTTTATTACACCAATAAAAATAAAATCTTTTAGGATCCCTTCAGCACATTCTAAGGATAAACACATGTTTCAATAGAAAGCATAATAATTCTGTCAAAAATGAACTCAAAATACTTATATATTGAATGATAAAACACAACATTAAAATAAGATTATACATGATCTTTCATCAATTCTAAAAAACATAGCATATTCTTTCAAAATATATTTCTGGAATACTCGTAAAAAATAATTAATTACTAAACAGCTGCAAGAGAAATGTTACTCTATATGAGTCATTGAAATTACGATTGCATCCAAACAGAAAATGTTTAGGAATGGGAAGACATTAATCTCTTAGTTCAAGGTCAATGACACAACTAAGGAAACAAAAGCTTTTCGTACACCATAAAATTAATTCAATGCGATACGTTAATAAATAAGATACAAAATAAAAAAAACTTGAATATTACGTACGACTTTCTTAATATTTTAAAAGATATACTTGTAGAAAATTTTAATTGATACGATTTCTATACACACATAGAAAAACATTATTTCAGAAAAACACACATGATATTTAAAAATATACATTACTTCATGAAATCGACTACAACAATTTTTTTTTAAGTAAATTGACGGTGGCTCACGTATTCTTTTCTGAAGATTCCCTTTTATTCCTGTTGCAAGGAAAACGAAATAAAAAACAGTACGCACCTGATACAGTTGACGACGTGTGATTAATTACTTGAAAACAAACTTCAAAGGCTCCTGGATGTGTTCACTGGACTTGTGAAACTCTTGTAGTTGTTGTACACGGCAGAAAATAACGTGGTTTCGGCGAGCGATCTTGTAAGATCTTGAGTTGTGACTTGGTGACTCGTTTTATTCACCTAAATGTTAGTATGTTATGAGAGGCAATCCGCATTTTCGATTCAGTCCGCTTGTAAATTAGGCTTGCAGCCAAAAATGTTTTTTTAAAAAAAGAAGAGAGTTAGAAGGTTATCAACTTATTATTTAGGGAAGATTTTCGAAATCAAATCCCAGGCGATCCCCCAATTATTTCTGTGGGAGTCCGAATAAATCTTCGAATAAAAATCAGACTCTTCAGAAGGCGGGATTTTAGATTGGCGAGGTGGCTTGTCTAGGGGTAAGTATTTAAGGGTGAGTGATGAATTATTAATTGAATCTAAGTCATTTAAACACAAATACTTCAAAGTAAAAGAGAATTTATTTAAAGTTAAAGGGAAATATTTACAAAAGGGGATATTTACAAAGAGAAAGACATGCATGAATTAGGTTAATTAAAAGTTGAGTTATACCTTTAGAAGACGGGGAAATAAACCTTTTCTCATTCTTGGATGTCAGGACTGGTGGTGCGCGCAGGGCGTGAAAATGCGGTAAAGACGCGACGTGTTGAACAAGCAGTGGTTAGTTGGCCTCTGCCGAAAAATTATTGAAGCCGGAGCTACGAAAGCTCACTAGATGGCGCTGCTTCGGAATGCAGTAATAAATAAAATTGAGATTAATGGTCCTCTGAAAAGGATATGACTCAACCTTTTAACAAATGTTTCAAAGGGAAAATCCTACATATATATATATATATATATATATATATATATATATATATATATATATATATATATATATATATATATATATATATATATATATATATATATATATACTAGCTGTACCCTACCACGCGTTGCTGTGGCTCAGTCTGGTTAAATGGAAAAAAAAGAGCTGGTCCATCCAGCCATTTGTGAATCTTATATTGGGAATAATTTTCTTAATGGATAGTATGGTTTAATTACAGAGATGGAGGTCTGAGAACTTAAAA
This sequence comes from Trichonephila clavipes, assembly GCA_019973935.1. NCBI lineage: Eukaryota > Metazoa > Arthropoda > Arachnida > Araneae > Nephilidae > Trichonephila > Trichonephila clavipes. The sequence continues at coordinate 51,610 of BMAU01003396.1, read as the reverse complement.
TTAATTTGAGTTTCAAAACATGAGGAAAAACCAGGTGATTTCAAGTTATTTAAGATCTCAATTAGACATTGAAATGCATTGCAAATCACAAAAATATGTAAGAAATAATCAACACAAATCAGATGAAATCCCAAAAATATGTAAGAAATAATCATAAACAAAAATCAGATAAAAATCCCCAAAATATATAAGAAGCAATCATAAGCAAAAATTAACTAAATACAAAAATAAATAAGAAAGAATTTTAATAATAAATTAAATGCAAAAATAGGTTCATGCAGTTAATAAAATAGTAATAAACATAGATAAATTAAAAACAGCCCAAAACTGACAAAAATTTTCATTATTTTAAATAAAAAATGCAGTGAAATACACTTCAAATCACAATAATATATAAGAAATAATCAATAACATAAATAATATGAAATCCCAAAAATATATAAGAAATAATCATAAACAAAAAAATCAGATAAAAATCCCAAATATATACAACAATCATAAGCAAAAAGTAATTAAATGCAAACCACAAAAATATATAAGAAATAATTTTAATAATAAATTAAATGAAAAAATACATAAATAGGTTCATAAAATTATAATAAACATAGAGAAATTGAAAACAGCCCAAACCTGATAAAAAAAAATTACATTAATTTAAATAAAAAGTCTTAAAACAGTTAAAAATATACACAAATTGGAAATATCTGTACTTTGTAATCCTTGAATGCAAAGGGTTAATTTTGCAATACTTGTGGATATACAATATTTTTTGTTTTACCATTGTTTGCGTAAATATAAAGGCTATCAGGTTTGCCAACACGGGAACACGCAACATACAATTGTCCATGTGAGAAGTGTAATCCACACTTAAATCTAACCCACACAATTCTAACGATTGACCTTGTGCTTTATTGATTGTGATTGCAAATGCCAATCGAATTGGGAATTGCAATCTTTTAAATTTAAATAGTGTATCGGTCGGGATCGTGGTAATTCGAGGAATCAGGACATCTCCTTTGAAAGGCCCAGTTAATATTGTTGCCTCCACTACGATGTTCATCAATTTCTTAACAGCAAGTCGCGTGCCATTACAAAGTTTCGGCTGATTGACATAACGCAACATGATAACTGGCACACCTATTTTCAATTTATATTATCAATATAATTTATATTCAATTATATATTCTCACTTTTTTTCTCTTTCCTTCTCTCTCTCTCTCTCTATATATATATATAATAAATGAAATAAAAATACATCACTAATATTAAACCCCTTTTCTCATTATATTGAGGATTAAATAGATTCACATACTTTTTAATAGAACTTTTATGCGCCCACATTTCTGAAACTAAACTAAAGTTTATATTCTGAAATTCTAATAAACCAAAAAAAAGAAAAGAAATTTTTTTCAAAAAGAAACTTATTAGCATAATGTTAAAAAAATCCATTTTATCATTAATTCTGAAAAGAATCTTTGAAATTCCATAAGCTAATAAAAGCATTTCAAGCAAATTTTTAGGATATTTTTATTCAAAAGATTCACAATATAACATAAGATATTATTCTTAAGGTATTATTTTCAGATAAGATAAATCCTTTGGTATAAAACTTCTAATGAAAAGAATGGTTCGTATCTGAGTCTATATAATAACCGGTATATTTATTTCTGTTCCTCTATTATTATTATTATTGAATATTCCTTGCCATATGTTTCTCGTACATCGTTTCTACTGATATCATTTCTCAGAGAACGTAGAGGTTGCATGGAAGACACATGCATGAAACTAACCAGATATGAAGGGTCCTTAAATAATACACAGACGTTATTAGATCAGTTGAACAATTTCCTATATTTTTACTTCAATGCAAGATGGCATCCCGCATCTTCCACGCATTATATATCCATAAAAGCCTCGCAATTAGAACAGATATATCCTATTATCATTCGTCTTTAGTAATTTTTTTGATTTAACGCAACACATGGAGCCACGATAGCTTTATGAGTAATATGAGGATTTAATAATTGAAAAATAATGCGTTTGTCACTCTATTTTATTTAAGGCATTATTCACAATTTAATCAGGTATTGCTTTTTATTCTTACTTTTAGTTCATAAAATGGAATGTTTAGAGTGAGTGAGAGAGTGTGCATAACATTAACGTTGCACTATAAAGCAACAAACACGAGGGCCACTGGGTAAGGATTTGACGTTCCAGAGAAGGCAGAGAAAGTGTCAAAGAGGATGAGTGCACTGGGAATTCGCATACTTCTCGCACCGCTGAAAACATCGAAAAAATTTCTATGGAATTATGTAGAAGGCTGTACAATAAACAATAGCTGGCTTTAAACAATAGAGCAAATAGCAGAATCAGTTGGGATATCCGAGGCCACATGTTAATGGATACAGACTAAGAATCTTAACATGCATAGGATGTGTAAACACAGCGTTCTCCGAATGGTAAACGAAGACCAAAAGACATTCCAGTGGAGAAAACGCGTGAGATATAATCTCGGCTAATGAAAAATTCCTTCCCTATTTGGTAGAATTGTTCTGGGGACGAGAAATAGCGTTTTTTATTCGACCCGCAATTAAAAAAAGCACCGGTTAAGTGGAAATGACCACAATCTACTTGCAAGCAGAAAGTCTGCCAAGATCGCTGTAAAGAGAAAGTCATGCTAGAGGTGTGTTTATCGATATCCAGGACATTGTGCATCTGAAATTTATCCCTGAAGGACACATTGTGAATAAAGAACTCTATGTAGACAATCTGCGTCATTTGCGTCAGTCTATCTAAAAGAAGAAAAGAAAATTGTGGCCTGAACAGTCATGGGAGCTTTTGAATGACAATGCTCCTGCACATCGATCCTGCTTGTCACTGACTTTCTTGCGAAAACGAAAACAACTGTTTTGCCACATTCTTCTTACTCCCCTGATCTCATCTACTGCAACATTAGCCTATTTCCTGAGCTAACATTCAGCATGCAGGGTCGTCGATTTCAATCCGCAGATGAAATTAAAAATGCACCACAGTTTGAGTTAAAGGATATGGTTAAAAATGGATTCCAGAAACGTTTAAATGAACTTCACAAGCAATGGCAAAAGTATGTTGTTGCTCAAGGGTCTTATTTCGGAGGAATATGTGTTTTAGAAATTTAATTGACAATATTTTTTAAGTTATGAATTCAGTCCGGGAACTTATGAATCCTACCTCGTATTTTTGCAACTGAGAGCAACTCAGAAATTATGTCCTTTTTTGCCAAAAAAGAATGCATTTGAGTAATTTCTTTTATTATATCAATATTTATGAAACCATTTGTATATGTTTTTTTAAATCAATATCATTTATACGTTTTTATAAAAGCTTGGTTCCAAACGTAGTCAGTAACTTAAAGCTTTTGTCAAAAACTTGGATTGTGATATGGAAATTTTCCAATATCGTATTGTACAGTATAGTTAAAGCAAAACCACATTTTAAAAATTTTAAATATTGATACTATTTTCTTTCTCCCCTATGAAAATCATATTTTGAGAGAAATTTTCTAATAAACCTAAAAAACAAAAAAACAGATTGGGTTATTTAAATCACGGGCTGATGAAATTTTGATCATTCCACTTGTTTTGAAATTCTTCTTTCTTTATCTTAACAAAATATTAAATATTCTCTCAAATAGAGTATGAAACATTTAATGATTTCTTAACAATGCGTAATGTTTTAGGACGCTTTTAAAATTGTATAATAATCTTTTCGAACATTCTTCAAGTTAGAAAAATGTCACGCTAAAAGAAATTACAACCGATTTAAAATCAGCATAACTGTTAAATATATGAAAGCCGTCGTATAAACCTTAATTTATTATTTTTCAAAATAATATAGTTCTTCTAAAACAAAAGTAATAATCTTTTTTCAATCTTCAATAATAACGGTATTAGAAAGTATAGGCAGTGCTCCTAATGTAAAGAAAGAATTTATTTTTCTTTCATCAAAATTTCATGCATATTAAATCTTACCTTCCGGTGTTATTTCTTTTCACGGATGTTTCAAAATCCTTCTTTGAAAAGTTATTTGCTTTTAATTTTCTGCTGTCTTAAAGAGACTTCGGGAAAAGAAAATTAATTTACAGAATGTTAAGTCGATTTCTCGCTTCATACCGGAGTTTTGTGTAGATTAAAAAGTGTAAATTGAAGAAAAAGTGAATTGCTTCGACTGGTTTAAAATTAATAATGTGCCGAAGAAATGCTTTTTAAAAATATTCTAAAGGTTTGGATGAAGATTAATACTTATGCAAGAAAAGTATTTAATAGAACTTAGTAAAAACTGCCCATCATATCGAGAAATACTATTTTTTCAATTTTTGTTCAGCAAATTGTAAAAGCAGTAACGCAGCATTAACCTGAATGCTATTTAAGTGAAATATTAACAGAAACAGAAATAACAAATATTTTTACTGCTTTGTATACTACAACTTTTTGAAGAATCACGAATAATTATATCAATTTTGCTTTATAATCAGATTTTTTTTCCTTTTCTATCCTTACCACTTAAAAAAAGTTAATAATTTGAAAAATAAGTACATTTTGCAAAGGCTTAACTGTTTCAAATTACCTGCTAAATATTTAAAATTTAAACCGTACATATAAAAATGAAAATATTCGATACTTAGATTTTACCGTTATTTTTACAAAAACACTGCTGTTAGGGTATAAATAAACTATGATTTTCATATTCAAAGATAAATCTACCAAACTTTTACAATTCACGGGGAATTTGTTTAAATTAATGAAATAAAAAAAAACAATTTAAGCGTTCTACTATTTATGTACAAGAGAATGAACACTCACATATAATATCGCATACCAATTTCACCAAATAAAAAAAATCATCATCGAAAATTCAAAAGATTTCGCCAAATATTACTGCTGGTGTTTTCTTATGCCACCTGATCTCAACTACGGCAGATCCAGGCCCACGAATTTCCTAATAGCAAAGGGAAAGATGTGCGCCTATTATTAGTCATAGCCTTGAGCATCATACAGGTGACAATAGTATTTCTTAGCTCAGTTCCACCCCTATTTAGAGGGAGAACACCCTGAGGGGGAGGTGACAGACCCCCACCTATTTCTATTTTCCCCTTCCACCAAACTCACGAGAGGACTTGCGGCTCGACGGCTATTTAGAGTAACCCCATGCCGCAAAGGCGCTATACATTTAAAATCTTCCATGCCTTCTCCAGCATTCGAACCCCGACCATACGGCACAACAGTCAGCGTCGCTAACCACTATACCACACGGTCGGCTCCAAATGTTAAGATTGCAAATTTGTTTTCTAACGTGTGATTGAACGGTTTTCCACTATTGTCCGCATAACGCAGCATTTGGCGACATTTTGGATTTTAAGAAATGGGTCGACGATATAATGTGCCAGTACGCAAGAATAATTTAACAAATTCCGCAAAAGATTACAGTAAGACCCCGCTTAACGCGGGTATACGTTCCATCAAAGTTGAGCGTAATATGAAACAGCGTTAAACAAGGTTATCTCATCATGTAAATAATGGGGTTAGGGGAAGATGGATAGAAAATTGGTCAGGTATTTTACTTTTAAAATTTTTAATTATGTTTTTATAACAATGAAACAAAAATTTATTTCTTACAACATGATTAAAACGAATATACATATAAAAATAAATAAAATTCTAAGTCAGTAGGTTTACATTTCAAATCATTCAGTCTCTTCTGCACTTCCAATTTTCTGCCTTTTTATTAAGAAGGTAGATATGTCTTAATGGCATAGTGCGTTCAATTTCGTCGTCAATCCATATAGAAAGTCGTTTTCCCATTTCTTCTATCGTATTATTTCTAGAAAGGGTAATTATTGTTGCAGAGCTTGTCGTAGTTGCATTTGCCAATGACAGTATTTTTTCTTTATTCTTAAGAATGGTCCTTATTGTTGAAGTTGCCAAATTCAATGCAGCATCAATTTGAGAATGACGTTCTCTAGTATCTAATCTTCTAATCACTTGCATTCTAGTTTCTAGTGAAATGCTTTTTTTTGTTGCTTTATTATTATCAGTCATGATAAAAACTAAAAATCATAAAATTTGTCACCATAGAAATAATTATATTATAAAAGTTTATACTTACAAAATAACGTCAACAAATATTTGAAACGATAAAAATACGTTCGTATTACATCGCAACAAAGAAGAAACACACATAAACTGCTTCGGATATCGGGAAGCCTAACTCTGCTTGCAATTTTGGGGAATCACACAATTCAAATAAAAGAGCGTTAAGCCGAAACAGCGCTAAACAAAACAGCATTAAGCGGTGTCTTACCGTATTTTTAATTGACGCTTTCTCTCCAAAAATTTCCACCTCGACAATTGGAGGATTTTGAGTCTCGGTAGAATATTAACCCTTCTACACTGTGCGGCGGGACATCAGTGATACTAGGACTCGAACCGATTACTTGGTAACACAGGCCACGAGTTTAGGATCTTGACCTTTTGCTACCAGATATTGGAGAACGTTGAATATAATCCCAACGGTTTCTTTCGATTTCACGAATTTTTTGACTTAAAAAAATCAGGAACCTATCTCCCAATTTTACCTAGAATTTCCAAATTTTAAAATATTCAATCGTTTTCACTATGACCAGTACGATAATTCTTATTATGTGTTGCTCACTAAATTTTAGTTAGAGAGAGAAATAATACTTTGCTAACCATAAAATAAATCTTTATTCCTGAAACAGAAAGATAAAGACAAGTTTTATTTTTGATTTAAAATTCATATATTCATTTTACGCTCTCTCATTCTCTCTGAGTATTCTTTTTGCAATCGATAAATCTCTTCATATTGGTGAAATTCAAAAATATAATGCATACTCAGCTGCGTCCCTAAGAAGAAAAATTGAAATTAAAGAAACTAAGAAGATTGAAACAAAATGATGAATTTTTTTTTTTGTTTATTGCCACATTAATCAAAACGCGAAAAGACGATTTCAAAATCCTCCCATGAAAAATTAGCAACATTCTTTCATTTATTCAACTTTAGAAGTATTCTTTTTATCTAACAAATGCTACATTTTTTTAAAAAAAGTAGTTTGATTTGAAAAATTAATCAAAAAATTTAATTTATTTTCTCAAAGAGAATTTAATACTTTATTTTGTTTTCATTTTAATTTTATTAATATTTACACGTGGATCTTTCTAACGCGTGAATATTAAAAATAATATCTGCACGAGTCTGTGTTTTTATTTTCCATTCCATTTCCGCCATATTTGCAATTTGGCATTTTCTTTCAAGTATTGTATGATTACTCGGTCATTTTTTGAATTAGAAATGCGTGAAATAGTTCATATCCAAGCTGGCCAATGTGGCAATCAAATTGGAGCAAAGGTATCTAGTAATATTTCTTGTATTTATTTTGTAATTCACGGATATGTTTTACTTCTTACGTTAGTATGTAGCTTTCTTATAAACAAGATTTATTTTTTCTGATTTATAATCCGCTAATTATATTTTCATAGTTTCTGTAGGCTTATTTTTTTCAAATCAATATTTGTTCAGTTACTAGAACAGCAATATTATTACCTAGTTTTTAAATGCTCCTTTTTTAAAGGTAATTCATGAACTTTAATACTGTTAGTGATATGGTAATTTTAATAAATAGGATTACATCAGGAAGATTTCATAAGATTTTGGTTTTTACGTCTTTTGTGTAAATTTCGGTGTTTTTTTTTCAGTATAAATAAGGGGATCAAGTATAGTATAGGGAATGCCACTTCGGATTTTGCGATTTTCATCTAAATGTCACGGTGAGATATCGAATTCATTCAAAAATAATTAAAAAATAACTCCGAAAAAAGTACCTTGGCGACCACTTTAAGTCGCCAAAAAAAAGGACTGCGCGCCAAGTGCCCCCTATACTACACTTTAACCAAATAAAGCTTAAATTTCAAATTTTGAATAATTATGAAGCAAAATTGCCTCAACAGTTCCTTAAATATACGACAATATATTTTCAAAAGATACACCTGTTATATTGCTCCTAATTTACAGCTTTTTTTGGTACTTACGTATTGTCGCAACAATCGCCAGCTCTATTAGTAATTCGCCAAGTTTGCAATCCCAATTTCCCTTGTGTCGCACGCTTTGAATTAGCAACCATATACTTCGTTTCATATAATGTCGCCAGTAGTACCTTTTTTTAACTAGTATAATGTGTACTACATGTATATTTCCTGGTCCACTTGCGATGTTCGAAAAATCGTTTTATGAGGTATCATTTAGTAGATCACTTTCTCGCCAATTCCTAGATAATCCCCAATGGAAAGCAATATTATATTTTTTTCTTTCAAAGTACTTCTAAATAATTTTTTTTCCTCTGGAAACGATACATAGCAACGATTATGGGAAGGGAGATTTGTGATATCTAATGTAATCTGTACATCAATTTTGGCATTTCATCACTTTCTTAATGGCTTGGCTCTAGTGTTTTTTTTATAGTCTCACGGCAAAACAACAGTTTTCATTGATTTCTTGCATGGCGATGTATTTTCGTCAAACAGCAGTATGTTCAATTGGGGGGAGGGAAGAAAAAAACCTAATTCATTTTGTATTTTACCTCTTGACACTCTTAGATTTGGTAATGATGTAATTTTCTGAAACAAATACAACAGTTTTATTTTCAAATGTATTCTTCGTTTCTTTATAAAGATAATTCTTGGTGCTTACATATTAAACCGTCGACAAAGTTCACCAAATCAAAATGCTATCAACTAGTATTGTATTTGATTATGCACGAGAACGATTTTTGGTACTTTCGTATTATCGCAACAATCGCCAACTCTATTAATAACCCGCCAAGTTGGCAACCTTGATGTCCTATGTGTCGTACGCGCTGAATTGACAACAGGTGCTTCGTTTCATATAATGCCGCCAATAGTTTGAGATAATATGTAAGTAACCAATTTTCTGCTATTCACTGCATATCGCGCTATTTGGTGACGTCTTTTAATTCGACGAACTTCGCTAACGGGGTAATAAGTATGTACCGCGATTTTTATCCAACGGGCTATTTTTAATAAATCTGTGAGCAAGATTCGAATATATGAAGGAAATATTTTCTTGGCAATTTAACGAACGTTAAATAAGACGAAGAACGAATATTAAATAAGACATGTGTGTTAAATTTTCAATTTTTAAAGATCTTAATTAAGGTTGGATACATTTTTAATAGAATTTTAGTTGACTTTAGTCCACATAATTGAGTATTTAAATTTCGCTCGCCATTCTTAATATGAATACAATATTCTACCGACAAAGCAATTCCGTAAGTAACCAAGAAAACACGAGAATCTTCTAGCGAGATACCAGACGATAGAAAAGAAAGAAATTGTGGCAAATTGGCGACCTAAATTTTGTTCCTAAAATTATCCAGCTGATTTCAAAATAAAAAAAAACCAGAAAAATATTGAAGATAAAAGTTTGCGTGATTATGTATTATACCGCCGACCAGTATCTTCAAATCAAAAGACGTCGTCCAATGCCTTGACATGCAATTTAATAGAGGAAAACCTCCCCCATGTATGCTTAAGAACAATAATAATTATGACATCATTTGGTGACGTATTTTTAATTAGGCTAAATTGGTCGTATGTCACTACCAAATATGGTTAAATTTTTATATCTTTTTGGTTATATAAGGTCCAGCGGTCGAGTGGTAGTGTATCACGCTTCAACGCCACGGGTCCGGGTTCTATTACTGGGCTGGGAAAGGTCGATTCAGCCTTTCATCCCTACTGCAATGAGACAATAAATGAGAACCAAGCTTGCTTGGGGACTTAAACACTGGGGGACCTCCTGATCTGGACATCTGTTCATGCACCTCAGCGCCCAATAGTCACGTATACTGGGATGGGCACAGTAGGCCCTGCTTCTCATGTGGGCTGTAGCGCCATTCAGTTTGAGATGAGTTTGGTTTTATACTTAATCGTAATTCACATACACAAGAACTTAAAATTTTAAAAAAATGCAATACAGATTTATCACAAAATTTGGTGGATTAAATTTTTGTTTCCGCATTATATAGGAATGCCCATAAGATGAAAATATAATTTCTACGATTGGCAAAAACAGCAGTCCAACAGTTAGTCATTAAAAAAAGCAGTTGCTGCTATTTTGCGTCCGTACTATGTTTCTAATTTTAACCAGAAGATTTTATATTTTAAACCTTATAAACATCATTCATGGTTATTGATTCTGTATGTTAAAATGGTACTTACGTATTATCGCAACAATCGCCAACTCAATTAATAACTCGCCAAGTTGGCAACCCCGATTTCCTATGTGTCGTACGCGCTGAATTGGCATCTACGTGCTTCGTTTCATATAATGTCGCCAATCGGTAGCGATAATACGGAATACCGATACAATTTATCAACAATAGACAATTTGGTACTTCGTACTATTGGAACCGTATTGGCTACATTATATGAAACGAAACACATAGTTGCCAATCCAGCGCATACGACATGTGCAAAATCAGGGTTGGCGAGTTATCTTGGTACTTACATTTTATCGTAACCGATTGGCGGCATTACATGAAAGGAAGCACGTGATACATGCGACATTGCGATTGCCAACTTGGCGAGTTATCTTAACGTTGACGACGGTTGCGATAATACATAAGTACCGGTTACCTATAATCTTGGCGTTGTTACGATGGAACGTAAGTACCGTTACCTATAATCTTGGCGTTGCTACGACGGAACGTAAGTACCATAAATTTTTTATACAAATCCATGTAAGAGAAAAGAGAGAGAAGGCAGATATGTGTATTGATTTCTCTGTTGTTTTTTTTAGTTCTGGGAAGTTATATCTGACGAACATGGAATCGATCCAACTGGTACGTACCATGGAGATTCTGATCTTCAGTTGGAAAGAATAAATGTCTATTACAACGAAGCGACAGGTAGGAAATTTTTTTTTAAAAAAAATGAATTTTAAATGAGAAACGAGAATGAAATGTGTCAGATTAAAATAATTACCATCAATATTCATGCTTGACTACGTTATCCAACGCCCCTTAAAAATTTCAACTAATGTTCCAATGTGTCAAGGCGAGACAAAACTTTTTCCTTCGCAATTCATCCAACTTTCTCGAATAATTTTGAAAAATGAGTACCTGAATTTTTACGCTTCACTTCATCAAAAGATTCGATTTCAAAGTAGGACTGCGAATTTTCTCAAATATATTCACCGCATTAGCTCCTTGGTGATATGATTTAGAGAAAAGTGAAATAAGTCATCTAGGTAGAATATTATCGAGAAAAGATTTGTCAAATATAAGAACTCTCGAAAGAATTTTTTCTTCCTGAATTATCGATTTGATTTTTGAATTTAAAATTATATGGTAATACACAATGTTTCAAGATATTTTGTAATCCGATCAATATCTGTAGTAAAATACTTTGTGTTCATAGCATTTATAGAAAGTTTTTTGTGTGGGTATTTCTTTATCGTAACAAAGGAGGAAATTTTTGATTTTTTAATTAAAATCATATTTGGGACAGGAAACCAAATATTATACCTTTAAGAGAGAGTACTTGCGTATTACCGCAACAATGTCAACATTCAAGACAACTTTTCAAGTTGGCAACCTTCATTTCGCATGTGCCGTACGCGCTGAATTAGCAACCCTGTGCTTCCTTTCATATAATGTCGCCAATACGATTGCGATAATATATATGTAGCCATTTAAGTATAATTAGAAATATTTTTCTTCTTTCAAGATACTTAAATCACTGTTAAATATCTTCTGTGCACTATAAAATTTTCAGGTAGAGTAACGCTCAGCAACCAATCTTTATGGTAATAAATGTGCTAACATTGTACTATTAAGATTAGTCGGTTCTCCCTATACCGACAATGTTAAATATAGCTTTTTTAGGAACCTGTTTCTTAGAAACTGTTGAATATAAAAACTTTTAATTTTTTTTGTCTGTATATTAATTAGGCCGTTTTATTTAAATAATGGTAAAGTGCTTCAAATATATTGTTTACTTTTTTCAAAAAAATTCATCGTAAAAGTATCACTTTGAAAATTCTGAAAATTGTCATTTCTTTACGATAAATGCTTTTCAGCAAAATATTTTGGGAAAATCTCCAAAAAAGTAGCTCCATTATATATAGTTACATATTATTTATGTGCAGTAACACACACAAATTGCATGAACATGCATTGAGTAGATTCTATGAAAAATGTACACGCGGTTTGAAAACAATCATTTTGAGAAAATTGCATTTTTAGGGTAAAAAGGCACTTCATCACAAAAATAATGAACTAGAACGTGTATTTGCCCTATGTTATTAACTATTAGCTTATTCTCTATTACTTTTAACACTTTTTAGTCTTTTCTTTTACTTTGATTTCTTAGAAAATACATGTATAGCATTTTTTACTTTTAAACTATCGAGGTTTTTAGTAGCGGTTACATTATTTTACTCAAATTGTGTCAGTGCGACGTTAATATTCACTCACTCATTCATAAGGCAAGGTTCGATACTTACTTATTATTGCAACCTATTTGCGACATTATATGAAACGAAGCACATGGATACCAATTCAGCGTGTATGACACATAGGAAATGGGGGTTGCCAACCTGGCGAGTTATTAATAGAGTTGGCAATCATTGCGATAATACGCAAGCATCCCAGGTTCTTACATCATCATAGTAGAGAGAAATGTGCGTGATAACGTTTAACGATTTTGAATTTATTGTTACAATAGGTCTGCAGGTTTTGACTGGCCAATAAGATATGGCCAGAAAGTAGTTAAGCGTGTGTAGGAGGGGGATTCCTTAGTGAATTTTTATACAGGCTTAACATGTACTATTTCTTTCGATTGAATATTGAGCCCTTGCCATGTAAAGATCAAATACTTTATTTATTGATACGATAAAAAGAGGGTGTAGAGAGATTTAGAGGAATATAATTTATTTTAATCACAAACCGAAGCCATTCAAGTATTAAAGCAAACGAAGTCAGCTCTTACACGCGATAAAATTTTTTGCTCGTAGTATTATAATGATATTGCACTCATTCTTGTGCGCGAATTGCTACAGATAAAACTAATAACATTCGTAACAAACAATCAGATTTACGCTCGCACATGGCGCATTCGATTCCGAAAGTAAGCTGCTTAATTGACAATGAAGAATACTTTTTTCTTAAGCAAATTGCATATAACATGATGCTATTTTTAATGAGTTTGCTTTACCGTATTTAAGTATTTATGATCTATATTTTAGTTATCTAAGTGACATCAAAACTTAAAAATGACGTAAGTTGTATTCATTAATCATTTTTCAGTCCATTTGTCTTAAGGCTGTCTTCGGTAAAAATAAGAGAGCTCGAACTAAACGCAAATCACATTTTCAGACAGAAAAATGTCCCAATTTCCATGGAAATTTACAATATTATAACTCGTACCTCTGTCAACAATTTAGTATTTTTAAACATTTCAAAATATTCCATGAATACTTCCTTTTTTGTCTCAATACGTGAAGGCAAAGCCCGTTTAACATTACGGTATAGGATAAAAAATGCGAAACACATTTTATACCAGAAAAAATTAATCAACTCGATTAAAAATGGGAATTATGATAAAAAATGCTGCCCTCTGAAGGATAGCGAAGCCAGAATATCATATTAATTTTTCATTACTTTTATATCTGAAGAAAGGTTCCAAATTTGGGTCCTATTTTTTAACATTAACCGAAAACAGCCTTAAAGAAAACAATTTCGCATGGAAAAATTTAACGATGTTTTTAATAGCATCATTTGGCTTTAAGCTAATTCTTAAAACAGCTGCTTGAGATTTTATCGTTTAAATATTTAAAAGAAGTATTACAAAATTCACTAAAATTTTTTTAAAAGGTAAATTAAATATTTTCGTAAAAATAAAGAAGTAAGTTATGAGCATATTGATGCTGTGTATCTCTATGTGAAAGGAATGAAGCTTCAATTCTCTGTCCTTTTATGATTAAAATTCTAGTTTTAATGGAGAAAAAAACTTTTGTAAATTACTGTATTTTACTTTATGGAAAAAATTTTGGAAGAACATTTTTTTTCGACGTAAAAAAATATATTTATTTTGAATAACAATGAAATTGCTCCAATAGTTATTTTACGTAATTTTGATGAGTTTTGCTTATGTATATCATTAAAAATAATTCATCAAAGTACTTCTAAGGGTAAAAATACAAAGATAGTTTGACATCTTGCTAATGATCCCCGTTATAAATTTTTGATGAATAAATGGATCTACAGTAATATTTTAATTTTTAAAACAAAATTAATAAAAACATATTTCAAGTGATTGTTATGTAAATATTTTTTTTAACTTTCTATTTTTTTTAAAAAAAGAGAAACATGATTATTTACTATCCTTAATTTCTATTACAATTGCACTTTTCCCCATAAGGTGGAAAATATGTCCCGAGAGCTGTTTTGGTGGATCTGGAGCCCGGTACTATGGATTCTGTGCGTTCTGGACCCTTTGGCCAACTTTTCAGACCTGATAATTTTGTCTTCGGTAAGTTGCTTCAACAGTTTATTTATATTTGCTTTTCGTATTACATTTTAAAAATACTACACATTGATTAAACATTTAAATAATAAATAGTTTGTTTGAATGAAAGAACTCAAAACATATTCTCTACTTTAAAAAAAATTTTTTCTCTAGCATTGCAATCTTTTGCAGGCCAAGATGCATTGGTAGCCTAGTGGTCAAAATATCGGATTGTGGCTGGCGTGTCATGAGTTCGAGCCCAGTACCACTAAAGACCCACCGTGTAGGGGAACGATACACGTTAAATCTGTCGAGAGCTCAAACGTTCTCCCTTTGGTGTGGTAGTTAGGAGAGGGAGATGCTAGCACAGGTGTCGTCCTCGTCACTTGACCATGGTTCAAAATTACTGGATTCGTCACCGAAAGCTCTCGAGTAGCTGAACAGTGCGATGTTAATATTCACTCGCTCGCTGTTGCAGGCTAAGGCTGTCTTGCAGTCTTCTCCGTCTGACTCTATCCTGCTTAATAGCTATCCATCGGTTTCACTCCAATTATGCTTAAGTTATTTTCAACATTATCCAGCCACCTATTCGACGGGGTCTTCCTTTTTCTGATTTGCCATCAATTCTTGAAAAAGTTTTCTTTTTGGTGGGAAATAAGTCATTATATCTAAATATGTGACCCAGCCAACTAATGTGGGTTGCTTGGGTTATTTTTACTATGTTGTGTTCGGCATATGTTTTAAAATTTCATAATTGTATCGTATTCACCACACTTCATTATGTTTTACTAATCGAAACATCATCCTCAGGATTTTCTTTTCAAGGATCAGTTAGATATTAATACAACCTTGAGCTTTTCGGACTTTGGTACTTCCACATTAAAATGAAAGTGATAAAAAGATAGCTTAACCCGCCAATTTGGTAACCTTATCTCCTAAACGTTATCTGTTGAGTTTCCATTTTTCACATTCGAACTAAGCACACAATCCCGACGCACATGAAATATACGCTTTTCTTCTTTAAACTCCTTACTTATTGGAATTTACTCAAGACGCAATATAAATATTCAATATTAAATCCATAAAATAACATTTAGCTCGCTATTATAAATTCCAACAGGAAGAGTGCAATGAAAATAGTTTACCAATATTTCTATGAGTTCTTTCAAAAATTTTTAATGCTATTTTGTTAAAAATAACCACCGTAAATGACTACACAAGTTTAGTCTCAAGTTGTAAAGCAATTGACAACTGGTGCAATTATTTATGGAATGATCGATTGAGATCCTTATTGCTCACTGGATGTCTGTAAAAGCGTATGTTGTATCAGTACGTATATCTTTTGGTCCGCTTCATCCAAGTTTCATCAGCCTGATTGACGCTGAAATGTGCCTTCTTTGAACGAACCTTTATATCAGCGTATAGCTGCAATATTACTACAATTAATCTGCGTTATCCATCGATTATACCATCCATCTTCTAGAAATCTAATTTTTCGTCATTTGTTGGATATTTTATGCGAAGGGAAAAAGAAATCGAGATTATATAGGTCTATTATATACATATCTATTTCTACAGTATTCTTAAATTAAAAAAATTAAATGAATGATTTTAATCCATACCACACATGAAAAGATATACAATTAAAGCGATTTTAAAATGAATTTTAAATCTAAGCACCACAAAATGACTATGCTCAGTTAGAGATAATCATTAGTTATTAACAAATTATACTGAAACATTCAAATGATGTGCATTTTTCTCTACAATAATCTCCACACATCATGGTAAACATTTATATATAAAGCCCATTATATAGAAATATCTAAATTAAATTGACATAAATACTGTTTTTAAATTATGATAATACTTAACGGTGTGCTTACAATTCAATATTGATTGAAATAAAGATTCAGCACTAAATTCAAATACACATATGTAAGATTTTTTGGTAAACAAACAAAAAAGAATAGTATTTAATTAATTTCTATGATTAAGTAGTCGTTATTAATACAGTCTATTTTTTGCGTTAAAGGGCATTTTTAATATCTTTCTTT
The DNA here is from genome assembly GCA_019973935.1 of Trichonephila clavipes. Lineage (NCBI taxonomy): Eukaryota > Metazoa > Arthropoda > Arachnida > Araneae > Nephilidae > Trichonephila > Trichonephila clavipes. The sequence continues at coordinate 34,971 of BMAU01003396.1, read as the reverse complement.
TATCTAATACGATTTTCAGAAAAACAGACAATTTTATGATACAATTCATTAAGTTTTAGAAAAATAATTATTAAATTAAATCATTAAAATTATTTAAATATTATTTTATTAAATATCTGAAAAATAAACAAAAAATATGTACAGATATATTCAAAATAATTAACAAATAATTAATGTAACAAATATATAACAAATATATAAATATATATCAAATATATAAATATATATAACAAATATATAAATATGTAACAAATATATAAAATATAACAAATATATAAAATATAACAAATATATAACAAATATATAAATATATAACAAATATATAAAATATACCAAATATATAAAATATACCAAATATATAACAAATATATAAATGTATAACAAATATATAAAATATACCAAATATATATAACAAATATATAAATATATAACAAATATATAAAATATAACAAATAATATTTTCCTGAATAATTGTTGCAATTTTCTTTTATTTAAATAAAAATTTGTATATATATTCTGATGTAAATACAAATCCTATGTCTTTAAAGACAATTGCATACATAATGCTTACAAATCACTTCAAGTTAAGCTGTATAAGCAAGTAAAACATTATTTCAGAAGTTTTGGACTCTTACAGATTCCAAAGTTTTCGTAAAAAGTAAGAAGTACGAACTATCCAGACAGAAAAGTAAAGTTATGAGAAAAGATAATAACGTTCCACTTCTCCATCTTCAGATTTGTTTCGCTTATATTGGTCTACGTCGACAACATTTTTTTGTTGTTGATGAATATCCTTTCTTTGAATGCTTTTAGCCACTGGCATTTGACAGAATCGTGAAGTCTGATTTCAGACTTGTCTTTCTCACAATATTTCTTTTTGTAATAAGAGTTGTGCAAAGAAATTTTGTTCTAAAGGAACCTGAAGAGAGACAAATAAGACTATATATATATATATATATATATATATATATATATATATATATATATATATATATATATATATATATTGAAGTTTTAGAAACTAGACATATAAGATTAACTCCTGAGGTATAAAAAAAGTTGTTTTTCGCTCGTCAGTGTTGAAGTATTTTCTTGAGATTTCTTCTGTTCGTTAGAAGTACTTTTACCCTCCTTTGAAAAACCATGTAATAAGATGGCTTTCCTTAGTAATGAATCCCATCGACGCATTGTGGAAATGTTAAATGTATTTTTGATAAAATAATATTTTTATAGTATTGATCCCTTTACTGCTGATTAAAAATTACACTTTTCGCTTCCCCGTGCCATCAATTTTCACATAGCCGCGCGTATGCGGTGTACTAGGGGGAAGAAACGGCACTAAAATGCAATTTTTTTCTGAAGTAATTCAATCCATCGCAAACATTGACAAGGCCATTTTTTATGTAATCCAAACCCTTAGGAATAATTTTACAGATAGCAGTGCATAGAAAATAATCGTATTTCGGTAAGAAGTGTATACACGTCCGGGGCACTCAACGCACGATTTGAACGAGACTAATATGTACGCCGGTGGCAGTTAAGCGATTGATAAGAACATTTTAAATGTGATTAGGACAATAGTTATACTAAAAGGGGATAATTTGCCATTAAATGAACACCGAATCTGAGAAATTTCAAATATCAGGAAATATTGTTTTGTGTGCGTGTAAATGTAGTACTTCCTTGTACAAAACTATGACGAAAAAGTATGCTACAAGATCATTGAACTTGGAGGTTCTGTTGGTATTATGTATTGTTTCTGCTTGTAGGTCAGAGTGGAGCTGGTAACAATTGGGCCAAAGGTCACTATACAGAGGGAGCCGAGTTAGTGGATTCAGTGTTGGATGTGGTCCGTAAAGAAGCAGAAGGTTGTGATTGCTTACAGGGTTTCCAACTCACCCATTCACTAGGAGGCGGTACAGGATCTGGCATGGGAACTCTCATGATCTCGAAAATCAGAGAGGAATATCCAGATCGCATTATGAATACTTTCAGCATTGTGCCTTCACCAAAGGTATATCTCATGTATTTGCATTATGTCTCATGTATTTGCATTGAAGATAAATTATACTAATTGTTGAAGGAAGAATTGCTTGTCTTTAGATGAGGTACATGTTTAATGAGCCTCCAGATACATATTTTGAAAAGTTTATATTGTAATTCCTTAGAAAATTTACTTCAGAAATATTTTTCAAGAATTTATTTTTTCATTCTGGCTTAATTTTTTCAGGTATCAGATACTGTCGTTGAACCTTATAATGCAACTCTTTCTGTACATCAGTTGGTGGAAAATACCGACGAAACATTCTGTATAGATAATGAGGCCCTTTATGATATCTGCTTCCGTACCCTAAGACTGACAACACCTACTTATGGGGATCTTAATCACCTCGTGTCAGCCACCATGTCAGGAGTGACGACTTGCCTTCGATTCCCTGGCCAGCTGAATGCAGACCTTCGAAAACTGGCTGTCAACATGGTTCCATTCCCTCGACTGCATTTCTTCATTACTGGCTTTGCTCCTCTCACTTCCAGAGGCAGTCAACAATATCGGGCATTGACTGTACCAGAACTGACACAGCAGATGTTTGATGCCAAAAATATGATGGCTGCTTGTGATCCGAGACATGGCAGATATTTAACTGCAGCAGCTGTTTTCAGGGGTCGTATGAGCATGAAGGAAGTAGATGAGCAGATGCTCAATGTGCAAAATAAGAACAGCAGCTACTTCGTGGAATGGATTCCCAACAATGTGAAGACGGCAGTCTGTGATATCCCACCAAGAGGTTTGAAAATGTCCTCTACTTTCATTGGAAACAACACTGCCATTCAAGAACTGTTTAAGCGGATATCGGAACAATTTACAGGTACCTATTACAGACTATTATATTTTACTGTAGTAATTAGCTTACAAGTTTTGTTGTTAAATGAAATGATCTTTCATATCTTTTAAAATGTAGAAAATAGATCCCTAAAAGTGAGTAATTATTAAGAAAGAAATTGGTACTTACGAATTACATTGTCGATTAATTTCGACAAATCAGAAAACCCTGCCAATTCAAAACTATCACCAAATGCTGCTATCGGTGTTACTATTATGTTTGAACATAAGTAAGAGTGACTTACACTATTAGCTATGAACCGTGGCATTTGGTTACGTTTAGTAGATGGTGCAAAATAAAAAAAATTGAAAAATTAAAAAATTATATCACTTTCAAGTAATTTATGCAATAAATGTAATCATTTTTTTATTTAATGACATTTTATTTAAATATTATTGTTTTATATATTTCCTATAGCAGCAAAACTAACAATTGAACAACAGATATTTAAGAGTAAAAGATATAAAAAAATAACCTATTTAAAACTTGTTTATTATTGCTAAGATATTCGTAATGGGAAAAAATAATTACAAACTTGTTACTAAAATTAGAAAAATAAATATAAATAAATAAAATTTTCAGAAAACTCGATTAAATTAACTTATTATTATGGTAATTTTTTCACAAGTGACGATCAGTTAAGGTGTAAAAACAAACCAATTTGTTTTATTTTTCTTCTGTAGTTTAGAAGGAAAATTTTTCAAACTGCTAAACCAATGTATAGATTATCCATCTTTTGTTAATCTTAATTTTGATAATGTTGTTGCATTTTACTGAATGAAATTACTTTTTGTATAAACATTTTACAACGTATTAAAATATGCTGTGCTAGGTAATGCAAATGAATATCTAAAAATAGAACTTTAAAAATAATTTGTAAAAACATGCCTAGTTTTTTGAAAAGATAAGAAAACATAATTATATTAAAAAATAATATACTTGTGTGATATTTAAAATATTGAGAGGAAGTTTTGATTTTTAAGTAATTAAAATAGTAAAAAAGAGTAACAATGAAAAGTCTTTTGATATGTATTGCTCTAAATAAAAACTAATATCACACATATTACGTCAAATTCATCGAAAGAACAGTTAAAAAAAAAGCTTTGAATCTGTTTGGGTATCAGAGAAGAAGTCTCACTAAGAGAATAATTTTGACAAGAAAACGCAACTATATATAAATAAAAGTAGTTTCTTGCTAGTCGTTAATTTTTTTCTCTTTCAGTAGTAATTGAATTGAATTTTTACTTAAAAAATCGCACTGAGAACGATGGATAATGGTTGTAAATTGCAACATTTTATCCTAAGAATATAACAAAAATAGGCGCTCTATAGTCTACGTCTGGGTAACCGCAAAAAGTAGCACTTATTCTTTACATTATTTTTAACAGCAAAAAGGCAGAGAGAGAATTTAAAGAAATGGAAATGATTGCCATAAAAATAGGACATATTTAACAACAAAAAAAAATCTTTCGTAATTCCATCATATAGAGACGAATATTATATCGTAATTTGGCTCAAAACAAAAATAAATGATTACAACAATGGTTTAAATAAAAGGTGATAAGGGTACATTTGCCTCATTAAACTGATTCTAAAACTAAACGGGCTTATTGCTGTAGACTATACAAAATTATCACAATAAATAAATTGAATAAAACCGCAACTATTTTATTTAACTTATTACTTTTTATAATGAATCCAATCATTTAAAAAAGTTCCTGTCCTCCGGTATACTCTGCTCCCCCAATGTGGCCTGCGAGCCAAAACAAGTTGCTCACTCCCGGTTAAAATGATTAACATAGCTAAAGACTTTTCCTCTCTTTATGGAATCAAAAGTTTTTCCATAATTAGATAGAAAACGGCTTAGATAGCTAATAATCTATATTTTATCCGAATACAAATTTAACAGAAAATTCGAAGAGATATATCCTTTTAGACCCCACATACTCTAGATAGCTATGTCCAATTAAGTAATGATATTGTTTTGCTATTTTTAATAGTTAATGATAAGTGGATCAATATTTTGATATTATGAACTAATATGCCAACTTTTCATGCCGTTTCAGATTATAAAGCTGAACTGAAATATTTCTTTTAAGTATTGGAGAAAATTGTTCGAAATTTTGAACTTAGGGCATTTTCTGACGAGGGGAATGGCAGTATCTGAAATTTTTGGCACACCTGAATTTAAGGTTTTTGTAAATGTATTGAATAATTTTAATGATTATGTTGCGTTTTTCGAAGTATTTTGAGATTTGGCCGGGGAGGTGGAGGGTGTTCGTCATTTAATCGAAAAATCGTCGAAATTATTCTAATGTTTAAGATACTTAAAACTCAGAAACTTTCTAGCAGATAATTACGAAATAGGAAATTCATGTTAATTTTAAACTGAGATTTGTAACTATACTAATTAACTATATTATTAATAACTATACTAAACTATAATAATAACTAAATAATTACATTGATTATGATTAATTTATAAGTTAAAATAATTGCATTCATGCTCCATTAGTTAACCATTAAGATCTTAGCTTAATATCATTGGATCCATCCAAGACAACAATTGAAAAAGTTTTTTTAAGAATGTGCTCTTTTTGTGACTGCATTAAAAAAACTCAGACTTAATTAAAAGAGCTATTTAGTTTTTGATACGACATTAGTGCGATAAATTTCAACATCTGCAATGGAGAAACCTTTTCGGATATCTAAATAAGGACTTTTCTGATGAAACTAACACTAAAAATAATCCTTACATTCTATTAAGCTATATATATATATACTAACATGGTAAGTGGGAGATTGTACTTATTCCATTATCAAGGTTGTGTTGTTGTAGTGATGAGGAATCTTATAATACAAAGAAATACTTTCTTTAGTAGCATTCAACATTTATTGACAATCATACACACATATAAATATTATTGGTGAAGACTTAGTGTTTTAACATCACATTAAACATACAGGAAGCAAAAAAATGGGCTAAAGCTATTTACACATAGGGAAGACAAACAGGACCATTACAAATTAAAAAGTTGCTTAGCGTATAATTCAAGGGAACTATTACACACACACACACACACACACACATATATATATATATATATATAATGCTAATTTTAATTTTAGCAAAAAATTTTTACTATTGTTAAGTATAACGAAAACTGTCGTCATTCGAAGACATTTGTTGACAAATAAGACCACCATTTAAAATATGGGTAAAGTGCTTAGTTTCCGAAAGGAAAATATTTTTTTTTTGAAAAAGAAAGGGAAAACTTATAAGGGGACACTTTTAATTACGTTCATATAATAGCTGTCGCCATTCAAAAAATTGATGAAAAACCGTTAGAGAGAGAAGTTCTGGAAAAAAAAATGATGAGAAAATTACTAATTAATTAACGTATTTAATAGTAAAAAAAGTGTTCTTATCATTGATAACTGCTCTCTTGCGATGTCAGAAACATAAAATTTCAAACAACAATTTTTTTTCCTGATTTAGTCTTTAGTTTTAAAGGTATCCAAGAAAAAATAGAGATGTATCAGATTACATCAAATAAACGTTTAATATATACAGATGGATTGAATGTAAACGAGATTAAACTTTTTAATTAACAAAATTTTTAAAGGATCCTCACTAAAGCATTACTTACAAAAATTATTCTATTTTAGTTTTTCTACATATCAGTTTCTAAGGTTTAATTTGGGATTTCTTTTTTATTTATTTGTAACAAAAAGAAATCAAGTGTGTGTGAAATCATCTGTGCTCATGATGGGTCCATTTCTTCATTCGATAAAAATCTTTCTCGTATTAGTACCTTTCAGAGGAGTTCAAGTAACTATAGTCTGGAGGAGTGTTAAGGCCGAAATATAGGGCAGTTATTCAAGTACTTTACACTGAAGTTTCGTCACTTTTACTTGTGTTATATCAGCTGTAAAAAGTCTTGCATTATCTTTAAGTAGTACATTGCGAACCCCAATAACAGGAAGTCTTTTGGACTGATAAGATAGTCATAAGAAAACTGGCGTATTTTTAATCCCCCTTGAATATCATAAAAGAACAGCAGGAATTTTTAACTTTCTACAAGTGAGTGAGTGTGTAGGTTTATGGAGGAAGAAAAAATTTTGGCTAAACTGCGCCAAACACTCGTTAAAATATTAAAATTTTAATAATATGTATAAAAATATGTGCACACATGCATATATATTTATATATATACAGCAGTGCTTCTCAAACTGTGGGGCGCGCCCCCCTGGGGGGCGCGATGACCTTACGAGGGGGGCGCGAGCATATTGAAAATAAAAGGTTTAAAAAATAATTTTTTGGAATGAATTAAAAACAAAATGCTTTCTGACATAATAAAATATACACATTTACACTGATATAATTTATTTTTATCATCTGGTGATCATCAAAAATAAAAGATTCCACTTCAAACACTCATTGGCCCTCTTTGATCCTATAACCAAATTAAAAAAAATATTTTGTTTTATTTGCGGTCAATATGAGAACGATGATAGATTTTTTTATTACGTTTCTTTTAACTATATCAAACGACGAGAGATTTTTTTATTACGTTTCTTTTAACTATATCAAACGACGAGAGATTTTTTATTACGTTTCTTTTAACCTAAAATATTACTTTAGCTGACCTTCGAACTTACTGGTATGGTTATCTTTTTTTGTAGGGAAGTTGTAAATATATATAATATATTTCTGTTTCATCTTTTTTCATGTGAAAGAGTTTTATGATACATGGATAAGCATGAGTATTCTGAAACATATAATGCATAATGAAAAACGTTTTACACAATTATTTTTTAGAGCATGTTACACTTTCCTTATGAACAATTTTGTAGTTTCGATTGCTGTGTTGTACAACTTATTATGGTTTATAAACGTAAATAAGCAGAATATTTTTTAAAAATGGGCATCTGTGATCCCTATTGAAGGAAGTTAAAACTGATCAAGCAATTGAAGAATCTATTGAAATAATGCATATTAATCAAGATCACGAAAATAAATATCAAAAAGTGTTAGACATGAAACGTTTGAGTTAATTTGAAATTTTCAAATGCTGCCTTAGGATCTTTATGAAGAAAACTATGAAGCCATAATGTAGCACTTCATCTTGTCAAAAAGACACAAGGAAGAAAAAGTTCAAAATGATATTTGTAGATCATCAAACAACAACAAAACTACAAAAACGTGAACAAAATATGACAGTTTATCTGAAAAATAACGTTCCTGTGTTGTTAGCGAAAAGAGAGAGAGTGTCTGTGATTTATGTCCTTTATTAAGGACACGCACATTTGTAACATTTTCTTTAGTTTTATTGGATTTTTCTCAAATTTTCTAAGAAAAATTGAAAAGTCCTTTAAAGTAGGTATATATATATAAGTATATTTTCTCTATATTAAATTTTTCACTGAATTGTGATTTTTATCCTGTATAGTAAAAATAACTATAAAATAAATTATAGTTTTAAAACAAACTAAAAAACACGCTTTTATAGTGAATCGAACTAAAAAGTAATATATATATATATATATATATACACTCTGTCGCAAAAAAATATATGCACCCAGAAAAATCAAGCTACAATCACGAAACTCGGCAAGAATATAGTCTGGTAAGATATGCAAATGATTAAAATTTCGAAGCCAATGAGACAAGGCTAAGTGTGCTATGCGCATATTAGTTGCGCAACTGGGAGAGTTTAAAAGCATGAGTAATGCGCCGTATTTATCCAAACGAATCTGATGACTTTGATAGACGATATTGAGACTTAGGATGCCTTAAGACGTAACCGGCGGCAGTACGAAGCTGACGGACTTTGATAGGGGCCGTATAATAGGTTTCAGAGAAACAGGTTGGTCGAATAGACGTATCGGCCGCCACCTCGGTCGGAGCGATATGGTAGTTGCTCGGTGTTGGCAACAGTGGATCACCTTGAAAAGTGTACCGTCGCGGAGGGTCAGGACGTCCCAGGAACACAAATGATCGCGAGGATCGTGCAATCAGAAGAGTGGCCACTTCGGCACCAACAACGTCGCTAGCATCGATTCAACGCCACTTACCTCCTTCCAGACATCCAGTGCCATCAAAAGAAACCATAAGGAGACGACTGACCGATTGGCTTGAGGAGCCGACGTCCGCTAAGACGCTTACCACTGACCCCACATCATAGGCAGTGTCGACTGGATTTTTGCCGACCTCGGGCAAATTGGAGTGTGACAGATTGGAGACGTGTCATCTTCAGTGATGAATCCCGATTCAGTCTCAGTGCTGATGACCACCGCACACGTGTCTGGAGGCGCACCGGCCAGCGGTCCGATCCGGCATTTATTGTATACAGCAATTTCACAAGGTGTGACAGTGTGGGGAGCAATTTCTTGGGACAACGATCATCTTTAGTGGTCCTTCAAAAGCACTTTGACAGCTCGCAGATACGTGGACGATATTTTAACGCCGATTGTGCTACCCATGCTATCAAGTCGCCCAGGTGCCATTTATCAACAGGATAATGCTCGTCCACATACTGCACGACTCTCCAACAATGTCTTGAAGGATATGACGTCCTACCATGGCCTGCCAGGTCACCAGATCTTTCGCCAATAGAGCATGTCTGGACGCGCTGGGAAGGCAACTGCAGCCGTCCTGAGATACAGGAGAATTAACTGCGCAGATGCAAAGACTATGGCAGGATCTTCCACAGTGGGTCATAAGTGATCTAATTGAATCGATGCCACGCCGAATTTCGGCTTGTATAGCTGCCAGATGGCTTTACTACTTACTGATTTTTAACCTTTTGCAAGCTGTAACCGCTTTTGTAAAATGATATTTTGTTCTGAATTTTTAATCATTTGTTTATTTTCATATACACTACATGCATACCAATTTTCGTGAATGTAGCTCAATTTCTTCTGGGTGCATATATTTTTTTTGCGACAGAGTGTATATTACTTAAAAAGTAACATAAACGAAATTTAATACTTATCTTGTTAATTTGTACGGTTTATAATTATGATCGTATTGTAGCTTTAGCGCAAAGTGCATTATTATTGCATTCAATACATTATTAATTTTTAGGGGCGCGATAAAAATTATGATTGAAAATTGGGTCGCCAGTATTGAAAGTTTGAGAAGCACTGACATACAGACATGCACACAAATTTTTAAAACACTAATAAAAACTAAGTGAAATCGAATATAAACGAAGACGAGTCAGTTTGACATCGACCCTTTGCATTGGCATCAAAGGCCATGCTCTTATGACAGGTTTCGCTAAGTGCACGCAGTTGCCAACTTTCTACAAAGTTTTACTTTTAGTAGAGCAATATCAGTTTTTTTACTCCATTATATACTGGACCGTTTTGTTTTAAGGGTGTAGTGATGTGTTCACAAGTTAAAACTCACAACCAAAATTTATTTCCTGTTTTATAACGATTCAAATGCGTTTGAATTTTTTTTTTTTTTGTTTTTGCGACCTTTTGATATGCATTTGAAGATCGAAGCACTCATTACGCTTTGATTTTGTAAAATTGTAACATTCGAAACACTGAGCCAATCACTCGTGCCTTTATGTAGTCCTATAGCGTATGCCTATTTTATCATTAATTTTGTTTACTGTGATTCATCAAGAATAATGTCTCGAATTTGTCAAACTTTCATTTCTGTTAAACTTGTTCTCAATTTGACCGTTATGAGACAATTTCTCAGTTCCTTCACGACCATTTTTAACCACCTTGTCCAATTTGGGGTTTTCAAAATTCAGTATCAGTACCAAAATGGGTATTTATAATCTATATATATTGCAAATTTCAACAAGATTAAACTTAATCTCTAAAAATTGGTCCTATTTTTGTGATCATACTTTTTATTTAAAATATTTATTTTGGAATGATTTGGGATAAGTTCATCTATGTCTTTTTTTCTCCATATAGAGACAGAGTAAATGCAAATATATAAAATTTTGGCTCGTAACAAATCAATAGTTAGTTGGTCATTTTTATAGAATCAATATTTTGGTTGTGTTGTATTTTTAAGATTTGAAAAAAGTTGACATTTTTAATATCTAAAAAGTGTTTAGTATAAGATATCACATCGTCAAATCAAATATTTCAAGTCCTTATTTGATATCAAGTGACCTATTTTTATAGATTCTAATGGATAAGAAATACTTTAGAGCACACAGAATTTTCGAAGTTAAGCAAATTTTCCGATTAATTCCCATTAACTGTGAGAAAAAAAAATTAGAAGTTAATTAAATGTTTTATGAAAATTGAAATATTTACTATAAAATCTGGTGTATAAACGTGCATCTATACTTTTAGAGCTGTGTTTTTTTAAATTTTTTGGTATACTCGCCGTATAACTCTCACCCCGTTTTTGACGAAGAAACCTGAGATGTACGTATGCAATGCTCTTATTTTTTAATGTCATTTATTCGAGTTATTTTATTCCAGGCTTTTTTAAAAAAAGTAAGCTTCTACAACTATACAACTCCTTTAGTTTATAAGAGGTGTATCTTTTATTTCAAGTAAACGGTATCTCAATATTTGCAGAGAAGCCTAATTTTTTTAATGCTCATTTTTTTATTTTAAAGCTATCATTTTTAAACCTGGAGTATAACTCGCACTCGTAAATTTCGCTGTTCTTTTGTATGTTCAATGTGTGCGTTATACGCCGGAATTTAAGGGGACTACTTTCATAATAAAAATGTATTTAAACCATAAATAAGGATATTAATTTTGTCTTCTTACAATGAGAATTGGGAAATTTACTAAAAACGTTACAAAAAAGTTTCTTCTGAAATTACACGGTTGAACTTCAAAGAATATGTGGCTCTTATAGAATATATTGTTACGTAGATCTGGGTTCAAGAATTTTATGCAAAACAATCACCAAGAAATAAACAGTTTTTCAAGAGCGACGTGAATTTAGTATCAAAAATCCAATCTTTGAATTACTGGATTCAGCACAGAATAAATATCAGAAGGTCTTCGCACCTTCAACAGCAATCTAACACAATTATTAATGTTTAAAATACACGTATATAAAAGATTATTCACAACCACAGTCGAGCTAATCAAAACAATGCTCACTACTCGCTGGTTGAATCAATACTGACTGGTTGCAGGTAGCACGGCTCTATTTATAAACCCGACGGAAACTTCCAGAAAAATCAGCACGCGTCATAGTACGAGATATTAGTGGAGAGATCGACTACTTTCTAGAAGAATCCAGAGGGTTCCAAACTCGCCAACATGGTCGCCAATTACGCCAAATTGGTGGCCAACCTGGTCAAATATGATGCCAACTTGGCTCTATCGCCAAGATTCGCCAAGTTCTCATTGAATCGCCATTATAGCGTAATGAACGGCATTTGCTTGTGAATATTACAATTTTAACATAAAATAAATATAACAGAGTAATATAAATGCTTTGCATATCCAGATACAAATTATTTACACTATTTACACAAAATTCGTAACCATATGTAATTGCCTTATTTATTTGCATTATTTGATTACAAAATTAGATGGTGAGACTCTTCATCTCAAAAAGAATTCTTACTCACATGTTATAAAGTATTAGTAAAATTTACAGTAAAGTATGAATTTGTATAAAAATGAGCAATTTTTAATTTCCAGCCATGTTCCGTCGTAAGGCCTTCTTGCATTGGTACACTGGTGAAGGAATGGACGAAATGGAATTCACTGAAGCAGAATCCAATATGAACGATCTGGTATCCGAATATCAGCAATACCAAGAAGCGACAGCTGAAGAGGAAGGGGAATTTGAAGAAGAGGAAAATGCATAGAACTTTCTTTTCCATATAATAATATATCTTTTATAATATCAAAACTCATACCTTAAATAACAAAGCCTTCCAAATTTGATGTACAGAGGAGATATATAAGACATACTATTTTTTTTCTTGAAATATACTTCTTTATGAAAAAAAGTGACACACACTTTAGTATTTGGTTGGCAAAAAAAGCATCCGATTTCCTTATTTCGTTCTAGAAATGACTATTTTTAGTGTGTCTAATATTTAAAAAAAAATTCTAGTGATAGACGAAGTTGAAATATTTATCCTTATTTTGATTTTTTCTTTATTTTTCAAAATTTACTCTATCAATTTAAAAATAACCCAAGGTGTGATGTTTTTGAGTTAAGTTTGAATTTATAAAACTCAATTACAGAAAATAAACTTACTTACTCGACTACTTAATTTATAGTTGAAAGATTCATGCATGTAAACTACTTTAACTTTGCTGTATATCAGGTTACTATTTATAATATTTCAAATGATTTTGGTTATTCTCTATTTTGATTTTATAAATTTATTATTGACTGTTTTGTAGACTAAATTCAGTATTGGAGACTTATAACAGGTTTCTATTATATTTTGGTCAAAATATAAGAAAACTGTATATAAACACAGTATTATTAAAGACAAACAACTATAGGTATTTATAGAATAAATAGCCTCCATATTGCCATTATAAACAAGAAATAGTATTTTTTTAAACTACTGACTTACACTAGAGAAAGAAATAACTATCATTGATAAAAATAAATATCAGAAGAAGTTGAAGTTATTTTCGATTTCATCATAGTATACATTTGTAAGTATATAATATTATAAAACTTAAGATGTATTTTAATGCGTCCTGAGTATTGACTGTAACTATTCTTTTTTGTTGCTTAAATATAATATATTATATTACATTGGAATTTTATATATTCACACATTTTTATGAAATAAATTTTTATTCATGATCTAAACTCTACATAATCAAAGTTTAAAGCCTTGATACCCATCGTAAAAAAAAGAAAGAAATCTCGGAAAAACACAATTTTTGCATTCACGCTACATCTCAAATATTTAAAGCTGTAAAAAGATTAAAAAAAACCTCATAAAAGCCTCGTATTTTGTAAACAATTGCATATAATTCAATATACTACTATACAATTTATTAAAGTGTTTTGTAAGTAATGTAAACGTAATATTACTTCAAATAATGGTCTGTTATTACATTTATAAAACACGATATTGAATTTGCATAAAATTCACGAGTGCACAAAATTTCCTGAATGTCAATATAAAATTTCATGATATCTAACAAATTTATTTGTTCATGCGAAAATTCTATTTCTTTTTTTACGAAATGAATTACATTCTGAATTAAAATGCTAACTCACTGGCTGAAAGACAAAACTTTGGTTCATAAAATTCATATGAACAAATCTTTATGCTAGAAAATTTCCATTATGGACGAATAAGATCATTCAAACAGTCGAGGACGTAAAATAAACTGCTAGGTAACATCACCACAGATTCTCCAAAAGCGGTCAATTTCCGAAATTTCGCAATATATGTTCGTTGTTTGTTAAACTCCTTTTTCTCATAATAGTAACTAATACAAAGATAACCAATTATAATGGTTCGGATGTTAAGGTCTATTTTAGGAAACTTTCAACATGATTAATTTTAAGTACTAATTATGAAGTTTTATATACAGAAGATCGTTGGCATTTTATGTAAACGATTTTCATAGTTAATTTTTACCTATAAATGGCATATTTTCTGTGGCGATTTGCTTCTATATTATAGCCATCATTCTTTTGACAATAGCTCTAACTTGAATTTTTTTATGAAAGTAAAATTTTCTTAGTGTCCTGCCAATTCTACTCCCTTCCTCTTGAACCGTTTTCAAATGTCCGTTCAATGTTCTTGGATGTTGTTTTCCTAAGGCTCGTTTTAAGAAACCACAAGCACTAAAGTTCATTCAAGCAGCGTCAGGTAATTTTACGAGTATTTCATCAAATGTGGGAGATACATTTGTGTCTCCACCCTGGACACTAATATTGATTTGAGGCAAAGAATTACCAGACGCTATTTTTAGAATAACAAATTATATTTATTCAGTTGATTCAATTAGCAACCTTCTAAATACAAAGGTTAAACAATATGTCTACGTCAAAGGGATTTATTTACCTTTAATATTATTTTAAATCACAAAATATGATATTAATCAACTACTAAGCTAAATATCGGACGGGTTTACTGGAATAAGAGGACCGAGAAATATGCACAACTTGAATTATTAACATTCATTAAATTTTCACTAACTTTACTATATATTAACTCCAGTGGTCAGAGAAACTAAGTTAAAAATATCACTTGGCTGTAATGTCGTTCTCTCCAGGTAGATCAATCCTTCTAATGCTGCTTCACTGAATAATAACAGCAATACTCTAATCACGCAGTCCACTTGAATCCTCTTAACTTCGTCACTACTTCTCTTGGCTCAATCGCCTTCTATCTGCTAACTTACAGCGCTCTCCTTAAATACCTTAATTCATTTGCATATCCCATTTTCTTCTTTTTAGAGCTGGTTGGAAATATACGTGAATTTACAATCTCCAAAGACGCCTAAGAGTATTAGTGATAAGGTGCCGTATAGATTCGTCACACACGTTAATCCTTTTTTTTTTAATTTTTCTTTGCAAAATAAGTGGCAGTTCACTTACACGTTTGACTAGGGTATTTGTCCATATGAAGCTCAAATTTATCAATGTTTTTTCCATAATGATCCCTTTGGGATTTTTACAGCGTACTGACAAGGCTATTTCGAATCGTCATTCTTGCCAGTTGAGCAATAGAAAATGTGTGTGTGTGTGATTCTTTTATTATATAGTTACTTAAATATACCTATTCCTCATCGAGTGTTAAGACAAATTTCCATTTTTCGGCTGCTAAGCGTTTTTTTTTATATAATTTCCTACGATTTGTTTTTCTTTCAGCGATATGTTTTAAAAAAGAAACAAACTTTACGTGTAAACATCTGCTTTCATGTTTTCATTTTTACTTTCAGCTAGACATTTTTTCGCTTTAAATTTAATATACTATAAATATATTATTTTGAATTTCAATAACCAAAATTTTTACAGCACATTATAGTTTGTTGATACGAATATTTCTCCTAGGAAAGAGCAATTACGTAACCTTCGAGCCATCTATTCATTTTAAGACCCATTTTCAAACTAAATCTACTTTATATTCCAATCAAAAGAAAAAATTAGCAGACGATTAATCTGAAGTTACCAAAGATTTATACCTCCTAATGCAAACGAGAAAATAAATTACAAAATTGTTTCCATAAAATACGTACGACCTTCTGAATTTGTGTGAGGATATTTTTAAGTTCTATATATCAACCCCTCTATATACACCACGTATCTTAAATGGTTCCAGAACTCGATAGATATAATGCTGATCACGAATAAGTGAGCTTAACCACTCGACTACCAAGGTCACGACAAATGTTTATTTTTTGGATCCAAACTCGAAACAATTCTGGTCTAGGGCTGATTTAAATTCGTGTGGCTATAACATGTATGTTCATATACAATATACAACGTGCTTCGATTTTAGGAAGCATTTTATTAATACGCATAAATTGCATTTTATAAAGTAAAAATCAAATTTTCTTTACAGTCTAAAAGATAATTCATCGATTATTTAATACATGTGAAACTGGCTGATTCGCCCTAGCAGAAATAAGTACAGCAATAATCAATATAATATGTTTCTATATGTAATTTTGTGTTAAAGTATAATACTGATAAGGAGTGAGCTCTAGTTCTTTGGTGCAAGGGTAAAAGATGGCAATAACATTTTAGAGTAAACTAATAGAAGCAACATTGGGTATTTTTTCCTAGGTATTTTAAAATCTTTACGTGAAATTTTTAGTAAATCCTAAAGGTAATTAGAAGGTTGAGTGCAATAGATAATTGAACTCTTCTTAAAAGCTACAGATTTTGCCCTTTTGAGTGCATTTAGTATAGAAATTATGATAAAAATTACACACTAATACAAACTATAATATAATGCAAATAAGGACTGTTAAAAATATAAAAGAACATTAAAAAAAACCTCTAAACCCTAAAATAACAAAAAAAACCCTATTTTTTCAACGATGAATCAAAATTTTGAGAAAAAGTTGAAAAATTATAATTATTTTGAATAAAATATGCACCTACACACATATAACTTCTTCAAATGACATCAAAGTTAACAAAGTCATGTTTTTACCATGATATAAAAAACAAGGTTTATTAAAGTATTCCAGACTCTTAAACTACATTAAAAGCGACGAAAACATTTCCGGTAGTGTTTTTCAATTAACATACTAGCACACAATTGGGAGAAATTCATAATCTATTTTCCATTGCATATACAGTTACTCCCAGAATTGAGGGTACACCTACTTTTAAAACGGGAATCAATGTTTAGAATGAAAAAATTATATTAAATGAGGGAAATAATTAAAACCTTTAAGCATAGATGCGTTTATTAGATCATAATTCATTATTTTGAATGATAAAATAAAATATTTGATAGATTAAACATACAAATAATAACTTATAAAGAAAATTAACAGAAATTAATAGCCACAAAATTGAGAGTACATGTATCTATTTTCCTACATAAATCATGAATAATAAAGAGTTAATATTTAGTAGCATAACCTTTTGCTGATATGACAGCTTCCAATCGCCGAGGCATCGATTCCACAAGATGTCTAGTGGTTTCGGGAGCAATATTCAGCCATTCTTCTTGCAATACCGATTTCAATTGTTCCTTGCTTGTAATTTGATGTTTTTGCACAGCTCTCTAAAGGTGGGACCACAGATTACTGATAACATTTAAGTCGGGAGACTGTGGAGGTGTATTAAGTTGATTCCCACAATGGTAAAGCAGCCATTCTTTTTTACAACAAACTCAGTGTGCTTGGGGTCATTGTCTTGCTGGAATATGAAATTCGACCCCAGTGTCCCAATTTATCAGCACTTTCTTTCAAATTATTTGGCAGTATATTAAGATAAAAAATCTTGTGCATGATTCCATTAATGAATACTAGCTTTTCCACCCCCAACGCAGCCACACCCCCAAAACAATCACCGACCCACCTCCGTGCTTCACAGTAGGAGTTGTGTGTTTTGGGTGGTATGAGGTATTTGGTTTACGCCACACCATACGACGACCGTCACTGTCGAAGATGTTGAAATTACTCTCATCGCTGAAAATGACTTCGTTCCAAAACTGTTGAGGCTTTAAAATGTGTTCTTTAGCGAATTTCAATCGCTTGACTCTATTCCTCTTACCAATTAAGGGCTTTTTCAAGCTACTCTACCATTATAGCCAGCCTTTCTTAGGACTCTTCGTACCGTTTCTGCAGAAACCGATCGACCTAAGGCAGTGTTTTCTCAAACTGTGGGGCGCGCCCCTGGGGGCGCGATGACCTACGAGGGGGTCGCGAGCATATCGAAAATAAAAGATTTAAAAAATAATTAGTTTACTGGAGAATGAATTAAAACAAAATACTTTCAGACATAATAAAAAATGCACTTTTACTCTGATATAATTTATAGGGCGCGCGCGCGCGATATTAAGTCAGCAAAAATAAAAACTTCTTCAATACCTAATTAGCTATCTTTGATCCTATAACCAAATAAAAAAACTTTTATTTGATTTGCTGTAATCCCGTGATGAGAGATTTTTTTATTACGCTTCCTTTTTAATCCTAACACACTACTCATTCAGAGAAAAAACAGATCCCAGACCCATAATCGAAAAAATTTAGCAACGTAAAAAATTCATCACTGTCATTATTTTTGAAATACTGCGCATTATAGCTGTAATCTGTTTGACCTTCTAAGTTATTGTACAGTTTGTTGTGACCTCTCTCTTATGTTTTTGTTTCTCATTTAGGGAAGTTGTAAGGATTGTATTTCTCTGTTATGCTTTTTTCCCTGCAAAAGAGTTTTATGATGTTTAGAAAACCACGGAGAGAGCACACACACAACCACATGAAGGGTTACTTGGCCAAGACATATTTTTATAAATATTCTCAACGTATAAAGCATAACGAAAAACGTTTCACACAATTTTTTTAGCAGTAACATACATACTATTATCATAATGAATATACTTTTTACCCGGAAGCGGTCGCGCGGAACACACAAATTACGAAACCGTTAATTCTGGCAAAACTGTTTATTTGTTACCAAAGAAAAATTGAAAAATCCTTGAAAGTAGGTAAGTAAACTTTCTCTTAGTTAAATTATTCACTGGAATCATGATTTGTATCGTGTACAATAAAATAATTATAAAAAAAAAGGATTGGGGTGACTCAATAACCCCGACCGTATCGAGTGCGCGCCTGCTCGCGGGTTAAAACATTATGAAACATACAACATCTTTTTCGCTTTAAATATTAAAAATAATACAATTATTCTTCATCGATGTTTTATATTATTGATCATTACTTAACATCAGTGGCGCACACAAGGGGCCGAACCCCCCAAAGCTTTTGATTTTTTCCGATTGATTATAATTCTAAGTTTATAGTACGCAAAAATTTAGTTAAGTATTTGTTATTAATGATTAATTTTATTAATTAATGCTAATTATTTATTCAAGACTTAGTTTTTCACTGTGTTTTGTTCCTGAAAATCGACAAAATTAAAAGGAACCTGATACAAGATTGGTGAACTTTCGACCCCGGACCCCCTTGAAAAATTCCTGTGTGCGCTACTGTTTACCATCAATTATAAATGCTAATTCTGTGAGGCTTAAAATTACAATTCGCTTAAAACTAATTATAATTTGAGCAACGATTTTAAAAAAATCATTTTACGTTTTTGTAAACATTGTCGAGCACTTGGCTTTGCTTCCCTTACAATTCAGCTATTATATCAATAATGTTTTATTTTCTTATAAATGAACTCGTGCAGAGCGGGCACTTCAGCCGGTACACTTTTAATGTATCAGTGCTGCACAGAATATTTTATAACTAATTAATTAATTCTAAATTAAGAACAAGTTTAATAAGTATTAATGACGTCCATGAGCTTGTCTTGGAAAGCAAAGTTTTTATAAGGAAAATGCTTATGATTAGAAATTGACCCTCTGAGTTCTTTTTCTATATTTAGCAGATATCTATATTTTGTCTTCTAAGCAGGTACCGCATTTTCTAATATGTTCAATTTAAAAATTAGAGAAAGGAAAAATAACATAATAATTATCCTATTATTTTATTTATTTATTTATTTTGCTTAAAAGTAGTATACAAAATTTAATACTTATGTTACTAATTTGTATAGGTTTATAATTAAGATCGCCTATTGTAGCTTTAGCGTCAAACTGCATTATTATTGCATTCAGTACATTATTAATGTATAAGGGGGCGCGAAAAAAATTGTGATCGAAAAGGGGGCGCCAGTATTGAAAGTTTGAGAAGCACTGACCTAAGGTATTAGAGGTACTGGCTGCAATTTTAGGAGCACTAATTTTAGGATCAATCTTCACTTGATGTATAACTCTTCGCTCGGTTAATAGTTCATAATTTTCTTTCTCGCTCTTTCTTCGTTATTTGCCAGTATGCCAGTCTTTTTAAATTTTTGCAGGATTTTTTGGATGCAGTTAACACTTCGTCCAACTACTTTAGCAATATTCCGCTGGGTTTACCTTCATTTGACAGTTTAATAACAAGTTTTCTCTCTTCGATCGTCGTTTCCTTCTAAATAGCCATTTTAATCAAGACATCAAATCACAAACATAAATTTGTTATCAGATAGCCTTTGAAAACCTTCCTTTATCATAGAACTATTAAAATTTCTATTTAAAAATTACTGGTAGTTTTGCATAGTGATTAAAGAAGTGTACCCTCAATTTTGTGACATTAAAATGGTGTAGTTTTTCTTTTTTCAAACCTTCATATTTTTTTGTTTCAATCAATTTCCACATCTTACATTTAATGTTATTTGAAGAGTACTGTATGCATTTTGAATGTACAAAAGTGCGTTAACATAGCGTATTAATTTCTACACCTGGTGATCCGATGGTGAATTCGGAATTAAGTGTACTTCAATTTTGGGTAAATCTCAAGTTATGACTAAGAAATTGAGATTCTGATGTGTTCGTGTGTGAACCAAAGGAAATATAACATCATTATCATTATTGTCGATTCAACAATAAGTAATTTGAAACATTGCAAACAAACTGTTTATTTTTTTTAACACTGTTGTTATTGTTTACACAAAAAAGAACTTGGTATGACATGGTGCATTTTATATTAAGTTGGTGAGAATGAAATGTCGGTTTATTAAGTGAATATAGAAAATTGGATATCGTTTTTCAAAAGCTGTTTATTTAATCAAAATAAGCTCCATTTGCTTCAATACATCTTTCCTAATGAGATTTTAATGTATAGATTCCCATTAAAAAATTCTGATATTCGGAATCCGTAAATAAACACTGATTTAGTACTTTTTAAACCGTTTTCAATTTCATACTATCAGCCAGTGAAAATATTTCTAATTGGGTAAAAGAATGGATAATGAGTTGTAGAAAAATCGATAAAAACCCTCGGTGCTGCAAAGTATCATATTTTAATTCATTTAATTTCACAATAGTTCTGTACGACATATGTGACCGAGCGTTGTCGAAGAGAAGTATTGGATCATGCCGATTAACAACTGATAGACGTAAAAATTTCAATTATTTCTTCAATGTACTTGCATAAGAATAGACACTGCCAGATTCGTTTCCACCCATGCACCCCCTTTTTTCATTGCATATGTTTTGGGTCTTCCACGTGATAGGGAAAAATCTCCAAGCCAAAATTTTGCAAATCAACACTGTACTACTCAGTCATTAACAGTATTCTCCCCAAATACCAGGTTTATATACGAGCAAATTTTCCTGCATCATTGCCAAGTTTATACTCGTACAAAATTACACGAATATCAGTTGAATTTTTATTCTTACGAAACAAACAACTAACAAAATGGAACACTTTTGAGAAAATCTTTGTTGATATGCGACTCTGGCAGTAGACATACGAATGTAAACGAGGTTTTGCCAAAAAGAAAAACCAAAAGTATGACGAAAACGGGGACACAAATGTTTACATAGAAAAAAATAATTCGATATTTCTTAGCCCCATCCTAATAATATGGTACTTACGTATTATCGTAACAATGCCAACGTTCAAGTAACTCACCAAATTTGCACCCCCGGTTTCGCATGTATCGTGCTCGCTGAATTGGCAACCATGTGCTTCGTTTCATGTAATGCAGCTACATACGGTTGCGATGATACTTAAGTACCAATAATATTTATAAAGCAAAGAAAAAATATAAAGGGGTGTTGGAAAGCTAAAATCTTATTTTTTTGACAATTTGAGATTTTTACATTTTCAAATTGTATAGATTTTAACCTTTTTAAAAATACCTTACTTTAACCTCTAGGGTATTTAGAAGCCCTTAAAACGTATTTTTAAAAAAAAATCATTTAATTTAGGCCACGCCCATTTTAATGGCGAAAATTGTAAACAAATTACTTTGTTTTTGCTTAAAAGTGTAACGACTGATATAAACCCAAACATGTATCGTTTATTTTAAATTGAGCCATTTATTTTTTTTATTTCCTAGCCAATTAGAAGTCTCACTGTATACATTAAAATCAATTTATCTCAAAATGTAAATTTTAATGTGCGATGTACCTTTTCTGAGAAACTACTGCTCACAGGTATGCAAATTTTTTATGAGTTATTTATAATGATGTCTAATATATACTAAAATGAGCTTTTTGTAAAAAACGCAAAAATTTAATTTTTTACAAGTTTTTTAAGTAAAAAATGGGTCAAATTTCGCAATGTTTGATAAAATATTTCATAATTTATTAATAAATTCAAAATTAGCTAAAAGCTCATTTTAGTATAATGAGAGAGGTGTACTTTAATAGTATGAAAAATTTCAAGCATGTACATAAAACAGATTTTGAGAAAAGGTACATCGAAAACAGCCAATTTAACATTGTCAGTAGAGAGAGAGAGAGAGAGGTTTCCAACTCCCCTTAAACTTATGATAAATAAGATTATATACAATCTTGCATGTTAAGATATATTGCAGAACAAATGGACAGTAAATCACGATTAGTAACATTTGAATAGAAGCAATTAAATCCCCCAAAATCCTCTCCATCAAATTCTCGTCAAGCATGCAGAACACTTTCCATAATGGTTCTGTTTGTGAATGCATGATTAATCATTTAAGATTAAGACCTAATTTAAACTTTGAAAACATTATCTGACGGAACGATCCAAGTAGTGTTAATTACGTTAATGACTGAATAAAATTATGCATTGAAAGTCTCATTATGAAGGAATTTAAACATTCAGATTAAGAAGGGAGATAATGAGGTTGTTCGAAGGAATTCATCCGCACAAGTGCTTTAATTTCTGCAGTTTTCTGATTTCCTTTCAACATCTGTTACGACCGTTAACTCCTTTGATTTCGGGGGTGCATACGAATAACGATTGTGTAAATGAGTATTTGCAACGTGTATATATGTGTAATGGTTATGTTAAATTTGTATTTTGGAAATTACTGTCACTGTAATTTTTATTTGGTTTTTGTAAAGAAATGTTAGTTTGTTAATATTACTAGTTTCTGCAGCAGTGAAATTACGGGGTCCGTCACCTAATGCCTTTGTATAACAGAATAGTTCTACGTTAATATTCACTCATTGATTCATTCATTCCTGTTGTAATGGCAGTGTTTACATCCGGTATAGGGGTTAGCGACGCTGACTGATGTACCATAGGGCCTGGGTTTGAATCTCGGAAAAGGTATGGGTGTTTGTAAAAGTATAGTGCCTTTGCGGCATGGAAGTACACTAAATAGCCGCCTACCCACAAGTCGGCTCGTAAGTTTGGTAGGAGGGGAAAAGAGGTTTGACACCCTCCATAGCGTATACACCTTCAAAATTGGAGTGGAACCGAGTCAAATCATTTTATCACATGTATGGTGCTCAAAGCTACGGTTAAAGACAGGCGTAAATCTCTAACCATATGCCGTGATTAATTCCGTGGGCCTCGATCTGATACAGACAGGTAGCATTAGAAAAAAAAACACATGGTAGAGAAGTTGTCAAAAATTAAGTTAAGCAGTAGAATATATATAAATAAGTTTTAAGATAGTTAATATATTTATAATTATTAAATTTATAAATACTAACATAAAACATTTTTCCTTCAAAAGAATTACTTGCATAAGATGTAAAAACTTTGATACGCAATTTCATTCAATTTCAAATATGCAAATATATACACTCATATTCATAAATTAAGGTATCTCAGGGGTGTTAAATTTCTCTAGAGGTCTGAAAATTTAAACGATTTTCAAACGGGTATAATTCTTTTAAATTTAAATTAAATGATTCGAATCTTTTACATGTTATTTAAAATAGAATGGGGCTTCAGAAAACTATAAAATGTTTAAAATATAATAATAATTTTTAAAGTCATAAGCATATGAAAATTCTATAATAAATATTAAGTATTTTTTGCTTTGTGCACGCTATTTTCTAAAATATTAGCCTCTGATGTATAAAACTTTATAGAATTATACAATGCATAATACTCTTTAAACCCTACCTAATTTTATTATTATATATCTTTCGTATTTCAAAATATTTGTAAAATATTGCAATTGTTTAAATATTTTTTAAAAATGATTATTTTTTATTTATTAAAATATGTAAGTTATTATTTTATTTATATAAAAGTAGCTACAAAGTATTAAGAATACATTTGCCTTTATAAATCAACTTATAGCTAGTAATTAAACCTAGTCTTTTAGAAAATAGCATGCGCGACGTAAAACTTAATAAATATTTCTTATAGAAAAATTTCTTATTTTCATATGCTTATAATTTTTAAAATTATGATTATATTTTAAACATTTTATACTTTTCTGAAGCCCCATTCCTTTTTAAGTAATGTGTAAAAGATTCGAATTATTTAAATTAAATTTAAAGGAATTATACCTGTTTGAAAATTGTTTATATTTTCAGACTCCTAGAAAAATTTAGCACCCCTGTGACCCCTTAAGGATAATGAAGTTCAGGCAAAGAAAGAGACAGAAGCAAAACGAATTTGACTTATTTGTAAAGTCTATATATTAAAGAAAAGGTAAAAAGCAAAAAAAGATGCTATATGTTTGACATAATTAATAAAAAGTGCGATTTTTATACTCCCTGGAGAAAATTTCAAAAAAGAACCTATTTACAAAAAACAGTATAACATGGTTAGTATGATGGTTAATACGGAGTATGTCTCCCGGACGATGCAATACAGGCTCAAATTGGGGTTTAACCGAGTGAAAGCATTCTGTCACCTGTATGGTGCTCAAAGCTACGGTTAAAGACAGGCGTAAATCTCTAGCCTTATGCCATGATTAATTTCGTGGGCCTCGATCTGACACCGTTAGACAGTTGGCATTAGCAACAACAACAATTCATCAGTTAAGAAACAATTTAATTTCAGTCTCAAAGAAGTTGAAATTTTTGTATCCAGTGTTCGATGTAGATCAAATCCTGAATTGAATATTGTGATCTACCACATATATGTAGTTCATTTCCCGAATGAGTATCATAAAAATGTAGTATGCAACAAATAACTTCCAGTTCCAACTTTTGGTTTGATATTGTTCAGAATAAATTTTGAAATAAAGCTGCTTTAGATTTATTTAAAAAAATATGTAAAGCGTTACATTTCTTATTAACTAAGAACATTCGTATTTTTAATTTGAAAAGACACAAAATAGTGGAAAGCTTGAGAAAAAAACTTTCGACCTTTAGTCTCAAATTGAAAAGAAAAACGAGA
The DNA here is from genome assembly GCA_019973935.1 of Trichonephila clavipes. Classification (NCBI taxonomy): domain Eukaryota; kingdom Metazoa; phylum Arthropoda; class Arachnida; order Araneae; family Nephilidae; genus Trichonephila; species Trichonephila clavipes. The sequence continues at coordinate 9,340 of BMAU01003396.1, read as the reverse complement.
TATCAAATAAGCGTCTAGAGTAGCGGAGGTTTCAAAAGTTTTAAAGGGATCAGTGATATTTTATCTTAAAATATTTTATGCAAGACTTTAGCTCTAAAAGTCTGCCGTGGGTAGGAGCTTTAAGGAACACTTCTGCCCACAAGGTCTTCTGTGTAATAAAATTCAGCTGACGCACTCAAGTTTTCGATCGAACCGTATACATTTTTCCATTTTAAGACGGTTTTTCTTACTTTTTATTCTTAACTTATTCTGAAAATATATTTAAAGTAGCGAATGCAGAGAATAGATACACACAGAAATAAATATTTTTAAATGATTCAAATTTTGCTTTCTGAAACAAATATTTATGAACAGTTCTGATTTTTTTTTTAAAAAAACCATTCAAGCAATTCAGAATATTGTAGTATTAAGAAACGTTTGTCTGACAACTATTCAGTTTTGTACATTTATTGAACATTTTCTAGGTCACGGGGAAAGCCTAGTAGTTGTGGCCGGCATGTCACAAGTTCATGCCGTAGTACCTCTAAAGTCTGGCTGTGTAAAGAGGCCGATTCACGTTGATCTGTCGAGGTTGATTGATTGAATATTAACGCCGCATTGTTCAGCTACAGAGGGCTTTTGGCTACGGGCCACGTAATTTTGAACCATGGTCAAGTGACGTGGACGACACCTGAACTGGCACCCCCTCTCCTAACTACCACGCCATACCAACGGGAGGACGTTTCAGCTCTCGACAGATTTAACGTGCATCGCTGCCCTACACGGCGGGTCTTTAGTGGTACCGAGCTCGAACTCGCGATAAGGCAACCCACGGTCCGATAACTATGCCACTCGGCTACCGCGGCCACCTGTCGAGGTTGAAGGGTATCTCTTGATTCCTCAGTAAGTACTGAGGTTTCACTTGACCGAGGCTCAAAAGTAGGAAATCAATCGACAGAAATCATCGTGCTGTATAGTGCTACGTTAGTTAACATTCACTAACTCACTGGAAATTTTTCGGGAGCCTATTTCTATCAGACCTGATTTGATAATTCATTAACGTTGCATTTTATAGTCAAACAAGAATTACTGGCGATGAATCACATAATTTAAAATCAAATAGGGTGCCAATTCTTATGCCGTCTTCGTTGCTTGATTTAAGCGACCAAGACGACATAAGAGCTGGCACCCTATTTTCCCCATCTACATCTGTGGCAGCTTGCGCAACAGATTGTTGGTGATCCTTACAATAGCGAAATTTAAGAGTGTATTCTAATTACGATTGAGAAGATCTAAGATTCTATTGATATGGTTTTAATTTACGGCGCATCGGGAAGTCTCCAGATGGCTACTTGAGGTAGACCACGTAATTCTGATCCTAGGTCTAATGACGAAAGCTACACCAAAAGTGACACCCAATTTACACAATTACATCTATGACAACTTGAGTCACAGATACATAGTAATGTCTTCAAAAGGAAATTTTTTTAACGAGTCTTCGTAATCCAATGGGTAAATTTAAGGATAAATGATTTGTTTTATGTTTACTTCACACTGTGAAGCAACACGATGACTACTATCAACAGTCCTCATAATCTTGAACCACGTTCAAGTGACCAGGGCGACATCTGAGTGGACACCCAATTTCACACATCGATATGTGTGGAAATTTGAGCTACATTCTTGGTAATCCCCCGCGAAATTGCGTGTGTTATTAATCCAATGTGAGAATGTCAAGATAATTGAAATGTTTTAAGTTAACGTCAAACTGTGACAACACGGTGACTACTGTCAACAGTCCTCATAATCTTGAACCACGTTCAAATGACCAGGGCGACATCTGAGTGGACACCCAATTTCACACATCGATATGTGTGGAAATTTGAGCTACACATTCTTGGTAATCCCTGCGAAAGGAAATTTTAAGCGTGTGTTATTAATCCAATGTGAGAATGTCAAGATAATTGAAATGTTTTAAGTTAACGTCAAACTGTGAAGCATGACTACTGTCAACAGTCCTCATAATCTTGAACCACGTTCAAATGACCAGGGCGACATCTGAGTGGACACTCAATTTCGCACATCGATATGTGGAAATTTGAGCTACACATTTTTGCCCCGCGAAAGGAAATTTTAAGCGTGTGTTATTAATCCAATGTGAGAATGTCAAGATAATTGAAATGTTTTAAGTTAACGTCAAACTGTGAAGCAACACGATGACTACTATCAACAGTCCTCATAATCTTGAACCACGTTCAGGTAACCAGGGCGATATCTGAGTTGTCACACTCTGTCATATATCTACATATGTGGAAAATTGACCTACATATTCTTTGTAATCCCTTCAAAATGGCATTTTAAGAGTGTCTTCTTAATCCATTTAAGAAACTAAAAGTTAATTATTTGTTTTTAATTTACAAGAATCATCTTCGACATTTGTAGCAATTTACGCAACGGATTCTTATTAATCCATACGAAGGGGAATGTTTGGTGGATCTACCTAATTTGACTGCCAGCAACCGACTAATTTTGAGCCTCAGTGTATTCTGTGGCTCTAATTTTATAACCCATGAATCGACAACGTTTGCCGCAAGTTCGCTACCATTATCAGTCAACAGTGACCGCCTCAAGCAGTTACAGACGAAGTAATAAATTATTTCGTCTGTGACAATGGTAACGATAATTTTTTTTTTCGATTTATCAATATTGAATCGATTGCTGTACGTCGTCGTCCGACTTTATGTTGTTGTTCTAATGCTACATGGATTGCTGTTTATAAAATTATGAAAGTAAAATTCGCAATGTGTTTGGAAGTGAACGCTCTGAACCTTGAAGTATGAAAATATATTAATAATAGATTTGATGAACCCTGGCACGATAGATGGATTTAGTGGTATTAGTTTAAATTTTGAATGCAATTTAGAATTTACAAGTGGATTAATTTATTGGGAATGTACTTTTAAACAATTAGGATGCGAATGCTACAGAGAAAAGCGACAGCAGAGTTTAAGGTAGGCCCATCTTTCTTTATTCCGATTGATTTAATTGTTCTATGTTTACGATGTCAATGAAAAACAAATTTTTCGAATTTTTTTTCTTAACTAGAATAGAAACTGCATTACAAATGGAAATTTCGGAAGGATATATTAAAGAGAATAAAATTTTACTTTTGGGTTTAAAAGCTGTGTAATTTTTTTTGTGTAAGATACATTTATTGATTGTATTAAGGCGAATGATGAAGTACAATTAAAAATTAAAAGAAATGATATAGCAGCAGATAGTTTCTAGAGTAGAATGCAAGGATAAAGGTATTGATACGAAGTCAAAATCAAGTGTTATTTAGAAATTTTATGTAATAAACAATATGATGTGACAAATACAAGTAATTCATCATAGTTTTGTGGATGATTTGTATAATGCTTTCAGTAGAAGCAAAACTGTAAAGGTGAAGGTTCCAAAATAAAATGTGCGAACTTTCTATTTTGATTGTAACTGTTTTTGAGTTGTTAGAAAGGCCTTTAAAGTCATGATTCATTAACAATAGTTGAAAAATTCGCATATATTAAAGATTATTGAAAAGGACTTGCATTATGTGTAGTATCTGAATTTTTGCTTAGCGATCGAAACTATGATGTATCCATACAATTTTTAAAAATAAGAAAAGTCGCACTAATATAATTGTTTCATTACATATTCATCGTGTTACAACAGGATAAGGTTGATAAAAATGTATGCTGCGATAGAAATTGATGAAAAGTCACTACAGTCTTGAAGTGTTTCTGCAGGGTCATACAGCAAATTATTGTTCCCAGTAATTCTCCAATTATTACCAGAGAAATTAAAATTGAATAAATATTAAACTGATGAATTATTTGACATATGTATGTTGCTTTAATTTATAATGATCAATGTGAATCGTCATTAATGTTATATAAATCTAAAAACTGCATAAAATATTAATTAAGCAATAAAAGTTCAGATCAAATTTATCCAAATAGGCTTTATTACTCGAACGTTAGAAGGAATGGTTATTTAAGGAACAAACTTAGCACCACAGTTGTGGCAACGTGGCCTAGTGGTCATGATTACGAACTCGTGGATAGCGTTGCTGAGCTGCTGTTTCGAGACCTATAGGGTAAAGGGGCTGATGCACGTTAAATTTTTCGTGGCTCAATATCCTCTTGTGTGGTGTGTAAATTCAGAAAGTGGAATGCCAGCTCAGGTCTCACCCTCGTCACTTGACCGCGGTTTATAATCCCATCGCCGATAGCAATCATGTTACCTTGAAGTTCGACGATAAGCCCTTAAATGCCACACTCATGGTTATATCTCACCCAACAGGTGAGTTATTGGCTCCGGACGTATATATCCATCCTTCTGAAATACGATTCTTTTCTTTGGGCTGTTATCAGTAAAACTATTCCTAAGGCTTTGGAATTCCTTGATAGTGAAGGATTTACTTATTTCATAGGAAAATTTGCTCATTTGTGCCTTTTCTTTTCTTCCCAATACACTGCATACACTCTACTATGTAAAAAACGGTGGCACCGGGGAGCGAATCACGTAACTTTTAATCGTCAATTAGGCATTCACTCACTAGCACCGCCGTTCTGGCTATAAGCATTGATGGAAACTGTCATACGCTCGTAAATGGCTGAGTGGTTAGCGTATAACGCTTCCACGCCACAGATCCGAGGTTGAAACCGCGGGCTGGGCAAGGTTGATTCAGCCTTTAATCCCTTCAGGGGGTTGATGAATGAATACCGAGATCTCTTGGGAACTCAACACTGGGGGTTTCGCGTCAGACAGACCACCTGACAGGAACATCTGCTCTTGCACCTCAGGGTCCAAGGTCGCGAATACTAAGTTGGGCACAGGGTCTTGTCCTTCATGGGCTGTTGCGCCACTGAGTTATGCTTGTGATTTTAAGCATATCACTTTATTGTAAAACATCAGTTTTTTTATGAACGTCTAAAATGTCTCAGTTTCGACTCGGAATAATAGTTAATTTTGAATTTCATTGGGAATTTATAATTAACTCAATAAAAAAAAGTTAGGAATGATTATACAATAAAAATTACACTTTTTATACGTTTTAGTAACAATTTTAGCTATTTTGTAGGTCTTGTGAAAAAGGATTCGAGACGATGAACTTTCCTTTTAAAATGAATTGTAAACAGGGACAGGAATACTTAGTCGTGCATCATAAATATAATTTGTAATACATTAGTGATCATATATCAATGCATCGAATTAAAACTGGTTTGAATTACGACTTTTTTCTAATATTTTACAAAGATCTGTTTGCTTCGGGGCAAGAAAACAATTTATTTTAAAATCGTAAATGGAAAATTACGAATGGAATTATTTATCGAAAGCAAATAGAAAAACGGGATGAAGGAAATATCTTTACAGCAATGAAGAAATGAATCTAGATTTTGAAATGAAGTGCTGTAATTCCACTCATTTTTAAACATCAACAAATCAAAAAGCATTTTAAATGTGCTCTGGCATTAGAATCCTTTTCTCTGGAACTTATATACGAAAAATTTAAAGAGTAATTAAACTTTTGGATTTAAATCACGCATATTTGCGAACTATTTTTTATTTTGAATTTATTTGAATAGGATTAGGCTTAGCATAAAAGTTTGTTCTATTTTTAAGATTGTTCAGAATTTCTGAGATACAGACACTTTAATTCGTAATTTATAATAGACTAGCTGGTATACCAGTTCTTCGCACGGATGAACTGAAAAATTAAACACAGATTGAAGGAAAAAGAAGTTTTTAATGAGTTAATTTTATGTGAATTGCAAATTAAACAAAAAAAGCTTTTAGCATATCTCAGCTAAACAAAAAAAAAAAAAAAAAAAAACACCTTTGTTAAATTTTAACTAGGTAGATCTAATAGCTGATAAAAAGGATTTATATATATATTTTTATTATATATATATTATTTATAATTCCTCGTAACACACTATCGAGGGTCGATTTTTCAAAATATCCTAAGCTGATCTCTGCTAAGCAAAAGTAACACATTGTGTTAAAAGCTTTGCGTAATGAACGCTTAAAGTAGTGTAAATAATTTCTATCACTAAATGTATTTTTATCCAAAATAATAGACAATGTGCTTTGTTAATTAACAAATAATTAATTTAATAATGAATTAATAGAAATACTTTTAGAAAACATATAACAGTATGGGGGAAGCGTAGATATATATTTACATGTACTGAAAAGAAACATTCAAAAAGAAAAAAAAACTAAATGATAAAAACATTTTGATATTTTATTTTAATTTCATAGTTTTCCTTGCACTGTCATGGTTACAAATTTTGTGTAATGAACCCTTAAAATAGTGTAAATAATTTATATTAGGAAGTGTAATACATTAATGACTTTTTTGTTGTATTTATTTTATGTTAAAATCTTGCCACCCTCTCCGTTAGAAATCTAGTTTTATTATGAAATAAAAACAGTGACGACACTGATGAACGGAGTAAATTAAAAGCGAAAGCGCACCGAGGTACGGCGTAGACAAAACAGAAGGGATAAAAAGATAGATGAATGCTGTCATGGGCTTTTTGCAAATGGCTGAATTTTTCCTACTTTTTGACAATTGTCATTATAAAGGATGTTTTTTTAGAGGAATAGAACTTTAAATTGCAATAAAACTACGATGTATTATTCCATTGACATGAATTCTTTTTTATTCGAAAGATAATCTTGTGGCATTACATTTTAAATATGATTTCTGGCATAGGACTGCCACGGCTGGCTCGGATGTAGTCCAATCTGGACGTCCAATTTTGGTTGACTTTTTCCAACATTTGGGGCCGTATATCGGCCATAACACGGCGAATGGTATCTTCCAAATGGTCAAGCGTTTGTGGCTTATCCGCATAGACCAATGACTTTACATAGCCCCACAGTAAATAGTCTAGCGGTGTTAAATAACAAGATCTTGGAGGCCAATTCACAGGTCCAAAACGTGAAATTAGGCGGTCACCAAAACGTGTCTTTCAATAAATCCATTGTGGCACGAGCTGTGTGACATGTTGCGCCGTCTTGTTGGAACCACAGATCCTGGACATCTTGATTGTTCAATTCAGGAATGAAAAAGTTAGTAATCATGGCTCTATACCGATCACCATTGACTGTAACGTTGTGGCCTTCATCGTTTTTGAAGAAGTACAGACCAATGATTCCAACAGCCCATAAAGCGCACCAAACAGTCAGTTTTTCTGGATGTAACGGTGTTTCGACATACACTTGTGGATTAGCTTCACTCCAAATGCGGCAGTTTTGTTTGTTGACGTAGCCATTCAACCAGAAGTGCGCTTCATCGCTAAAGAAAATTCGCTTATGAAAATCGACCATTATTTTCGAAATTGCTCAATTTGAAAGCGTTGTTCACAGGCGTGAGTCTATTCATGATGAATTGCCAAACCAAACTGAGAATAAATCACTTGACAGCTGTTAAATCTGTCGCCATCTTGGAAAGTAATGCCAACTTAAACTTCTATACCTGGAAAAAAAACACTCTGTATTTTCATTAAATGTATATTGTGCGAAATTACACACATAAACTAAAGATAATTAAGCTGTTTCCAGCCATTAGTAAATTATTTAACTCAGAATTTTAAAATGAGAATAAAAAACAGGCATATCCGTGTGTATCTATAGATTTTAGCAGATTTAAAACTTAACAGGCAATTAAAACATTAGAATTTTTTCATTGCACATTTCAGTTTTCTAAAATACTTTATTTTTTAATTTTCTAAATTTTGCATGGATATTTTTTTTCTTTTAACATACTTCTCAACAGTTCATAACAATGCTTTAAACTCATTTATTGTACGAGCTTCAACGAAAAATGCTCCCTTTTTAAGTATTTAAACTATAGTTAGCTCTTTCTGTAATAGTTGAAAAATATTATGTCATTAATCATTTTTTATTATTTTTTAAATCTCATAATTCTATACTAAAGTGTTTTAACCTATTTTTCCGTTAACAATTATTACTTTCATTTTTATACTAAAGAGAATTTAATACAAGAGATTAGAGAAAACGAAAAATATTTTTATTTATTTCTTTGAAAGATGAGAAAGTGAAGCAAGAAAGTTGTAACTGGGAGGTAGAAGCAATAATAGTTAAGGCACACACTAATAATTTTTAAGAAATGTATTTTTTTAACCTTAATAAATTACCCAACTTTGTTTTTTTATTAAATTCATTAACTGAATTTTAGAATTTTGCTTATGGTTAGTATGAAATATTTTAATATATAGACGAATCATGCTTAGAATTTCCAATATATCCTGCTCCTCAAAAAATTAAAAATTTCTTTAAGAGCATTTTTAATTTATTCTCTTATAACAATAACTTATAATTGAGAAATGAACTAAGTTTAAACTTAGTTTGACTAATTTCTTCTAATAATTGCTACTTGGAAACATTATTACAAGATTCGAGATAAAAAAAATAATTTTATTTAGACTAAGTGTGTGTGGGGCGTAGCCATGACCGCCTAACGATGGGCCAACATTGTAAAAGTTATGCAACTGTTCATACTCATTGCTCAAATTACAAACTAAAATTTACCTGAATTATGTAGTTCCATTTTTTCAATTCCTACTATTAGCTCACACTATTTATTTATCTTGGTGGAATTTTCAATCGTCAATAAATAAAAGCTCAATTAAGCTGAAATTTTATGTACATGATTATTTTGGATGACAATGCAGTAATTTAATTATAATTAATAAAAATTAATTAAATAAAACTAATTATTCAAAGAATTACAAATACAGTCCTGTTGGCAACTTAGCAACCCTTTTGGTGATTTGTCTCAAAACTTGAAAAGGTTTTTTTCTCACGTTTTAAAGTGCTCAATTGAGCTGAAATTATCTAAACACTATTGTTTTAGGTAGAGTTACGATAATTTACTTATAATTAATTACAATTAATTGATTGAAACTAATTATTTAAAGAATTAGAGATACAACCACGTTTTTCATTTTTAGTGACTTGGGTCCAAAACTTTTACAAGATTTTTTCTCACGTTTTAAAGCATTTAGTTGAACTCAAATTTTATATTACACGTTGTTTTGGGCATATACGATACTTTTATGATAATTATTAAAAATTAATAAAAACACTTAATGTTGTGATTCTGTCCTATGTATATAGATATTTATATAGTAATTGTGTGTAACTATTTAATAAAAGTAGCTAAAATAATATTTTCTTTGTTGATCTAAATAGGAATTGATTAAAAATATTTTTATCTTACTTGTTTCAATGCCATTGTAAGCAGGAAAAAAATTTCCAAGTCTTCATCTCTGCCTTTGGATTTTTC